>PYAF01004555.1:496052-517031 GCA_007407185.1 Glycine tomentella | reverse complement strand
AAATATAATCCATATATTAATATATGATTTTTTTAAAGATTTTTATTATACATGCAATAAAGAAATTAATATTTCTTATTTATTTAAATAATTTAAATATTTAAAAATTAAAAATTTAAGATATAAAAAAAACATTTAATTATTTTTAATGTGTTCTTAAGACAAACTAAAATTAAACCTTATATGTGTGAGAGATCTCAAATGCCATATTGATTGAGTGTTTAGTTTTTGTTTTTATTTTTGTGGTTACTATAATATTGATGTTTAGTAATTATTGAGTATTTCAATGATAAACTTGTGTGTCATCACCTTTAATAGAATGTTATTTGTAAGACTTAAATTTGATAACTTATTTAAGGGATCTGAATCTAATATGATTCAATTTGATGACATGTTGGTTGCTTAGTTTATGATTATATTAAGTAATTCATATATGGAGTGAATTTTTAAAATTCAAATAAAAAATTTAAATTTAAAGATAGTTTAAAAAGTTATAATTATAATTAATTGAAAAATGTTTAAGTTATATAAGATATATCCATATATAATAATTAATAAAAAAATGTGTATTCATATGAAAATATAAGATGTGCATAATTTGCTTTAAATTATTCAATATAAAAAATAAAAAATTAAGAATGATACATGTCATTTTTTATGGATAATGACCTAAAAGATTATGACATTTTAAAGAAAGATGGTATATTAAAAATAAATAATAAATATTTATTTTATCATGTTATTATGTTATTAGTATAAATATCTATTATCTTTGTTGATGACTAATCTTTATCGAGAAACTTGACTGATTATATTTGATAAAAAAAATTTCCTTCAAATAACATTTTTTTATTCACAATGTTCAATTCCAAGATTTTACTTAAAGGACCAAATTTAGTACCACTCAAATCAACAATTTCTTACTAAAATATTTGACACCTGATATTAGTAATATCTCTAGGATCATATTTATAAAAAATTGACATTTGATTAACTAGATTGAAAAGAGATAAGCATATAAATAAAATATATATGGATAAAAATCAATTAAGGAATTTAATTTAGAAATTAGAAAATCATAGTATAATAAAAATATTAATTCCATTTCTTAATTTTTAGTTTAACCTAATAAAGAAAAAAAAGAATATGAACTTGTTTGGATAAAAAAAAATTATAAGTACTTTTAGGAGACTTTTTTTGTAAACTAAATCATAAATCACAAGTTGAATTATAATTTAATTTGTAAATTTTTTCACATATTAGTTTCTTCAAAAAATTGATTTTCAACTTATGTATAAATTAGTTTTAATTAAATAAATATTTTTTTCTCTCTTGGAAGTGCTTAAAAAAAGTTAATGAAAATAAGCTTTGTGTATGTTAATCAAAAGGTGGGGTGTTCCTCTAAAAATCACTGAATGTAGTATTGGACATTTATTTAATCAATTTCCCAAAAAATGCCGAAGTTGATTATATAATGTGGCTGTCGGTCGTTGTAGTAATAAATGCTATGGTAATTGCAATTTATAAGAAAACCTCATATTTGCTAAGTTGTTAAGTTTAACTGCACGAAATGACGGATGACGACTTGACTGGTTGACTTGAAGCTACATTAAATTAACTATCCAGACAATTCTATAAACAATAATAAGAGTTCAATTCGTCGATCTAATTTAAATAAATTTAAAATTTAATATTAAAATTAATATTTAAAAGATGAAAAAAAATAAATTTTGCTAAATTCTATCAGTTTATAGTTTTTAAAAATATATCTAAATCAAAATTATACACGTTTTTATTTGTTTTTAGCACAGAAATATTTATCATTAATCTCTTAATTTTATAATTTTTTTATCAAATTAAAAATTAATTTACTGATTTAAAAATTTTCTTAAATATCACAATAATATATTATACTAATTTTTAAATTTTTCTTTTAATTAATCTAATGTGATTGTGGAATCTCAATTTCTCAACTATCAATTTCAAATCCAAATGTTAGAGATATCGAGGGACCATTCACTCAATCGGGTATCTACATTTCTCATTGGCAAAATTTTATTATGGTTATATTTTTAATTTAATGTTTATATAGTTTTATATTATCATCTAATCATATATTTTTATTTAAATTATTTTAATATAATTATTTTAAAAATTAATAAATTTATTATATATGATAAATAATGATTGAATAATTGTGTAAAATTTTAAACATTCATTTTTTCTAAATTTTATATTATTTTTTGTCTCTGGATAAAAATTGATAATACTCTCCCCTATAACTTTGGTTTTGCAGAATTTCTCCCTTTCCTAAATCTAACATGATAGTAGAATCTCAACTATCAAATTCAAATTGAAACCATTCATTTAATATTGTATCTATATTTGTCATTAGCAAAATTTATGATGTTTTTTTTATATATTATATAAAAATCTGGTAACAAAACTTGTCTGAGCCTGTTCTATAGCCATTTGTAACCTGATAACACTTTGAAAAGCACAAAAATGAAAATTTTACCGTGGTCAGTGAAACCTAGCTATGCGTGTTTATGTAATTATTTGTTGTCATTTCAAACTTGAAAAGTACAATACTACCACCTGACATTCTTTGGTAGCTTCTTTGAAATTTCCTCATATTCATTGTGTTTGTCTTCTATCCTCAGCCTCAGCTCTCAGGCCACACAATTCGCTGTTCTTGTCTCTCAACGCCGATAATTAGACTTGAACTTCAACTTAATTATAATCTCGATCAGCTTGCATGGCGTAATGGGAATTCGGCACCCAATATTGAAAATAGACATCAAACTTTCTTAATTAAACTAGATTTACAATTTGCTGCCTATAGGTAAACACTGCAAATTAATTTTAACTCTGTCCTTCTACCTACTTTATTAATCTTACATTTTCATTCACATTTTTTTCCCATGTTCTGCGTGCCTCCGCAAATTAAATGGGCTTAACTTTTCTTTTCTGATTGGGACATGCGCTTAATATTAATCCTACATATATTTATTTTTAAATTTAATGATTATGTATTATCAGTATAAATTGCACTGCTAATCAATGGTAGATTATCGTTAAATGACTTTTAATATAATTATTTTAAAATTAAAAATTCATAAGTATATATAAGCTATTTTCTCTTATTTTTTAGTAATATTATTTAATAATTAATCATTTAATCAAGTCTAATTATATTTTTTAAAAAAATTGAGATTGTTCATTTTCTTAAATTTTAAATTCTAGCGTATGTCTGGATACCCTTTCAAAACGTATGTATTATGAAACTTTTACACCAAATTTATAAAAGCGAGTTAGAAACTAGTTGGAAAAAAACAGTAGAAGCTAGTTATATCATGCATTAGATTTGATTCGATGTACGTCAGTCATCTCTTACGGGCAACCAAGATATTAGATATTTTGAAAAAATTTCCTTAATTCATATACACGATCTTAAACTGTAAATATTTGAAAACACGCATAAGTTATTCATTTAAAGAAAGAGCAGCTCATAGTGCCAAGAAGGGGAATAAAGAAAGAAGATAAAAAAAGAAAAGAACAGAAAAGCTGAATGGAGTCAGAAACTAGTGAAAAGCAAGGCAATCAATCATGTTGATTCCTTTGAGGTCTTGCTGGTGGAAGGGGAAAGAGAAAAAAAGAGAGGCACATGCATATAACAGTTAGTACATTTGTGAAAGGCTTTATCTTTCCAAAACTATCATAAGTGGTAAGATAGGCTTATGCATTTATGCCACAGTATAACTGCTAGTACTATGCCCTTGACTTTTCCTTCTCCGTTAAATAAAATAAAACATATTTTTTTATCTATTTATGTGGTTCACCCTTTTCTCACATTCTTTTTCATTGAAGATCTTTTCCACGTTAAATAAACAACACAACAGTGGGAGTCAAAGTCCACCAATCAAGGAGAAAGAGAGAAAAGTACGTGGCAGTTAGTGCAAAAACGTGAAATGGGTTGGTGCGATGTGAAAAAAAGCAAAGGAGGAAGCCCCTGAAAAATGGCACCGACACTGTGTTGGAGTGCATGGCGAATTGACGTTGTTGTGATACGTGTACTGTGCGTACCATGTAAAATGTCACACTGTCACGCCTGTGACTCTGATTTGCTCTCGGATCTTCCTATAATACTGCGTTCATAAACCTCTTGACTCTTGTTGCGTTCACACATTCGGTGAATTTTTCCTTCATTCCAGCACCAATTCAAATATTAAGAAAAAACAAAGAAATTATTTATTTCTATCTCATTGCCTCATTGGTTTTAGAGGTTTATGTACGGATCAATCATAGAGATACCGCTAAGCTTTTAGTTTCTGTATAGCATATGATTATCTAAAAATTCTGACAGTGAATTATTAGACTTCTTTATCTTACCATCCCTCTCCCATAACATAACTAGATGTCCGATTAATTATTTGTTAGCTGGAAATTAACTTTAAAAATAGTAGGGAATAGGGATTTTATGTAACAATTTCTAGTTCTTTTGGTAATAAACTTAGCTTTTAATTCCAAGAAAACATATAAATTAATAATAAAATAACCAGCATTGAAAATATTCCTAGTTTACTTGTAAAAATAAATAAATAATACTATTAATACTCGATTTTTCTCTCTCAATATTTCCTCGATATTTATTTTTGAGGGGGTTAGATGACCTCTTTCTGTTGCCTAGGTTTGGCCCCACGCTGACTACCACAACTTTAGTTCCCTTACGTATGTTTCTTCAATTAAATGATTTTTTTTACATCTTTTTCGCTTTGGGAGCATTGAATTCTGGGTTCAACCAGAAACCTCTGATATTTTCTCTTTTTTGTCTTTATTCATCCGCCTTATATTGCTAGATGTTTAGGCTTAGGCCCATCATGTGATTCATAAGGAGGACTTTTTGTTGCTTTTGTTTGCGTTTCTAAATTTAATTCGTCTTATATTACTCAATTTATAAGCCCAGGCCCATCGGGTTCATAAAGAGGCCTTTTATCCGTATTACTGGACTTCAACAAAATGCAAAGACAATTCCTAGTCACTCCCCCTTCCTGCTAATACATTCCCCTTTTAATTTTTCATTCCAATTATACCAAAAAAAATACACTCCCTTGATCTTTAGAAAAGCTTCTCTAGATTATACCTCCCTCTTCGATCAAATCAAGAGCATACATTTTTGGAGCAAAATCCATAAACACCATTCCTTCTCCCCACAACAAGGGTTGAAATCCAAAGAGTCCTTCACGGCACCAAACTTGTTTTTGGTGACAAACACAAGGGAATATGCCCCTTGAAGCTTTTTGCGGGCATCGAGAATTTCCATAGACCACTTTGAAACAAGCCAAATTGAATGATGCTTCATGTATTTGAAATTGTAGTTCCTACTGCCCGTGCACCAAAGTCAACAACAACAAAATCAGCCCTTTTGTACACCAAGGCTCCAAACCTATCCATAATTGAATAGGCACCGAGCTCAAACATGATGATGATGATGTCATGGCAGGTTTCGAGTGCCAACAAATATACGAGAGTGAAATTGAGAATAGCCCCCAACAACCAAGTCCATTCAATCCAAAATTTGGCCTTGAAACCTTGAAAAGACAAACGCAGGTCATGGAGAGACGAGTGACAAATGGGGAGTGTATTTGTCAGGGTATTTTTTAATAAAACCAAGCAAAAGGGAGAGTGGAAATAGTAATTCCCAAAGTAACTCATTAACCTTTATTAGGCCCATGTGTGTTTGAGACTACTACAGTAACAAACAGACTTTTTGCACTCCCACTATTGCTTCCTATTGCGCCCCATTGCATTCCGAATTGCAGTGCAGGAAATTTTATGGGAATTTTTCTGACAAGTTGCTAAAGACACAATAGTCTCATGGGCTGAAACAAAGTAAAATTATTATTAGTATGATCTTGTCTGAACATAAATTTTGGGGAATGGGATCTTTCTCTTTGTCCTAGTCAAATTGTCAAAATATCAAACACAACCAAGTTACTTGACACTAACATTTGACTTATAAACTCCTGAAAACTACCTATAAGCTACCAACTTACCCTTGTGGAAAAAAAAAGAAAAAAAGACATTGATGTTATTTTTAGAGATTAGATGAAAACATTGAATCAATTTGGGCCATAGTCGTTGCGTTATTTATCTGTAACTGTGCTGATAGAAAAAGGCCATACATATTGCAGACATGAAGAACTTGTTTTCTCTGCTTGCCTATCAGAAACAAGTTGGTTTGCATCACCTTGGCCTAACAACAACGTGCTGTACAAATTAAAATAAGGAAAGGAGGTTAGTCATATCAAGACCTTGCAGAATAATGCTATGGAAAGAAAGAAAGAATTTGCTACTGCTATACAAATTTGAAGCCTTTACCTTTATTTGTGTCCTTTTATATGTATAAGTGACATGTACTCGCCCATCACTAGCTTGGATAACAGCAGGATATGAGAATTCCATTCCCAATGTATCCTCCAATGTAAGTGCCTCATGCCAGGAATCACCATCATCCTCAGAGAGGGCAAGTTTAAGCACACCCCTGGAAATTGTATTATAAGCAAGCAATAGCCGGCCATCTTTCAGTTTAACCCCATCAATACCTAATACAACAAAAGATGTTTCTTATATGAGCCACTGATGAATGCATCAGGACGTAAAATACATGTGTAGCACATAAGTAAGGAAAACTTAGCCAAAACTTCAAAAGTAGAGAGCAATTAAAGATCAACTTTGTTATTGTAGTTCAGCTAAATATTAGAGCACGCAACATGAATAGTTTGGAAAATTAACCTGAGTTTGGGTTGGGGAGTTGTGTAGGCTTTGCATACCCCCAACTTTTGCCACCATCAAAGGATTCTGACATGTAAATCCTTCCGAGGCCGGTGAAGGATCTAAGTAAAACACGCAGTGTCCCCTTTGCAGTCTGGTATGGTACTGGCTGAATCACACCAAGGGGCTTATTCTCAATGTAAATTGGGCCATACTTTCTCCATGTCCCGCCAAAATCTGTGGTAACCTGTCACCATGCCACAAAGCTATAGAAGTTAACCAGCTAATCAAGATCAATTGCGATTGCATGACTGCGAACAGTTCTATTAGAAACCTCTGCCCATGCTCCCCAGGAGTTCCAGCTTTCAACAGAAGATCCACAAAGTAAGTCACCATTTTCCAGCAAGAGAGGCTGAAAAACAGTAAGTGAATTCAGTACTCAGAACATAAATTTGTCCTGAATGTGAGCTCCAACGCACAGACAAAATAATATGAAGTGATTTTTGTTTCACCTTATTCTTGATAGGTCCTAATACACCAGGAGGAAGTTGTTCTCTTTCTGTCCAAGTAATTCCTTTATCATATGAGCGTTTCATGAATCCACTCCACCTGAAATTAAATAATCTAATTCTTCTCCTTTGTTCCAAATTAATTAGAGCCTCCCACATTGGAGTATGATGACTACCATAACTGATTAAGATAAAAGCATTTTAATTAAAGAAGCAGAGCTGGAACTCTTTGACATGCCATTCAAAATGAATCTTCAATTGATATTGTCTTTAAAAAATTATTTGCTATAAAACCTAACTTTCAAATAAAGAGATTTCCTGTTTCTCAATTGCAAATCATTATAATTTAAAATAAGCATTTCTGAAAGGAATTTGTGCATTACTGAAAAGATTAACACGAATTTAAAATTAAAACGGTTTTACTACAGAGTGATGTTGAGTACCAAAACATGGATCTCAGTTAATGGATTGTCATACATTCATATTTGGGAACGTAGACATTCCATAATGTATGATGCTATCAATAGCTGAACTCAACTTCTTTATTACAGGGATTTCATTTTAGGTATTAGACTGCAACTTTCTTCCAACTTACATTGTCGAAACAATATTTCCTGGTACAGTAGGGAACCAATGAAAACAAAAACCAAGCTGACACAGTAGGGAATCATAGTCAATTTATCCATCCTACTTGATGTTGCAGAATAAAGAAACAGGTGGGAAATGTTCTTATAATTGCAATTTTCCATACATTAATTGGTACAGTGAAACAATATTTTGACATTTTAATGCAGAGTCGAGAAAGACCAATCCCTCTTTATCAAGGAATAGAATTTTATTGAGGATCATTTCTCAATTGTGAAGAACATAGCATTATTGGCGTGTTAAGTAGTCTAGTTTGGTGGTCTATAAAGCGATTGTAATATTTAGGCTCAAATTGATACCCAATTGCTTTAATAAGAGGAATTTTACTACCAAATAAAAGGGAATGGCAACGAGCATAACAGATATCCACACACACACAAGAAGATTGTAAGGTTTGAAGCTTTACTTTTGAACATCTAGGCCTATTCTGTAGAACAACAGTAACTCATTGGATGGAAGTTTGAACAGTACAGGGTTCCACATAGGAACATTTGGCTCTTCATCAGCAATTATAGGTGATTTCCATCTGCCACTCTACCAATCAAATTTGCATTCACAAACATAAGCGAGTTGTCAAAACTTTAAAGCCAACTAACATCTGCCCCCAATGTTACAATGATAGGAATCGGAAACAATTAATACAACTTTTACAAGGATGATTACAATGTTACATGTCACTTTTGCAAATTTATGTACTTTCAAAGTTACATTTTTTGTTTTATGTATTCTGTAAATAAAAAATGACCAAAGTAAAACTATTAATTTCAGTTCTACAGGAAGATGCATCTCCATTGATGACATTCAAGTAGAACCTCCAACTCCTAGTATGTCACTAATTTTTGTTTTGCAAGAGCAATCCACCGGCCATATGTATACTCTAGCCACAAACCAAAAAAGAATACTAAACCAGGAAATTCTGACAGGAAATTCTGACAGTAAAATTTGTAAAATGAACAAGGTTTAGGTTTTAAATTAAACATCAAAATTACTCTGACTGCACAAGTGTGTCTAATCTCTTATGAATAGAAAGATAGTGGCAATGGGTTTTTTTTTTTTTTGATCGACAAATGTTAGATAGATGACAATGTAACATTGAATCTATCTATATGTAGGGTAGATTTAATTATTTAATTAATGCATCTACCTTATAAGTTTGCAACCATATTTTTACATCTGGTGCCCCCTCAAATGAGCCACCAAAATAGGCAACCAAAAAATGACTCTTCCCAACCTGGTGAAGTCAAAATAGATATTCTGTTATAATACTATGACAAAAATCCAATGATTATTTAAAACAAGGACCAGAACAAAAACTATTTTGTAATTTAGAACCTCAACAATGGTAGAAGCATGACAGCTGTTGAAGGGAGTTGATCTTTCAGGAAAAATGAATTCCTCTACAACAGGCCCTTTTATGTAGCTGCTGTTTTTATTGCCAAAGCTATGCGTACCTGAATTTGTAGAGTTTGGCCTGCATAAGTTTGCAACTTGATCATAGCTTATTACAAGAACATTGAAGAACTGTGAAACTTAATAATTGCTTCTCACTTGAGTCTCATTTTAGACCAGAATATTATAGTCTACTACCCACAGAAACTTATAGTGTCAAGCATCTCAAGGCTTGTGAACATGAGCAGAAAGGAGTCAAAGGACCAACATAAAAAAGAATCATAGTATGAAAACGATAAAAATCAAATCATGGTTCTTTCTGCTGTATGAAAGAGGAAGAGGTAAGGGGATTGCATACCCAGAGAAGGAGTAAGCTCTCTGAATGATAGTAGAGAGTATGAACACCAAATTTACAGAGGTAAGGAACAAAGACATGGTTCCACTTCCACACTCCCTCCAACTGAATATTGATACCTGCAACGCAAACTGTGGTCAACGTGGGAGGGAAATAACACATTGTTAAAACTATATATTCATATACTAAAATTATATTTTTATTTTTACTTCTCTCAGCACATTACTTATTTGTAAAAACATTACTAGAAAAATAGAATTTCCCTAACTCATTTGTTCTGCTCGGTTTGGGAGTTGACTGAAGATCAGCCCTAAAAACTGTCATCTTCTGCCGTTCATTTTATTTGATGTATTGACCTGACATCACATGTTCTGTTACTACTGCCACTGTGCAGTCCATTAAAAATTTGCATTCTACTGCACCCGATAAGCATGTATGTATTTATACAATTAAAAACAAATATTTCGTACTATATAAATACGATGATATCGAAATATTTTATTGTAAATTACGTTTGTAAGTAAATGAAAATTATTAATTTCTAAATTGTTTTATCTATAAAAATTTTGCTGTCTTCTATACATGTCTAAACCACCTAAAAGTACTCAATATTTTCGTGTTTAAGAAATGAATACACTAATTATTTTAGATTTTTGTCGATGTAATAAAACCGACAGGATTCCAATGTTGTCTTTCAAAATAATTTGGAGTTTCTTTTGATAATTGTTTAATGGTGTTACAAAATGGAATCCAAATGAGAATAAGTAGAATAACATACAAACTTGAACCGGACTAGGACTGGTTTTGGGGGTTAATTTAATGCATAAGTTCGAACAGAGATGAGAAGTATTCTTCAAATATATAACTTAATCTTGATAGAGCCCTTCTGAAAGCAGGAGAAGGTTCCAATCAAATCCTGATATAGCATATTTGTAACGAATAACGAAGTGGTGGCCTTCTCTGTATGATTTTGGTTTTGAACCTCGTGAAAGTTTTCCGGCAGTTTTTTTTCTTTCTAGCAAATATATTTGTGGGAAAAAAATATTTTAATAATCATAAAAGTTTACTATTTACTCAAAAATTCATTCCCCTCAAATATTTATCCAACTACTAGCAAATACATTTTCTTAATTGCATTTATTTTTTTATAAAGAAGGGAAATTGGTAATGGAAAAGCCAAATTCCTAACGTATGTGCGCATGTGGTCCGTGGATAAATAGACTTGACTCCAGCATGTGTCCCTCCCTGCTGTGATTGGAAATTATATCACGTAACGTCTCTCACTATTTTGGTAATTTTATTTGTTTTTCTTCTTGGCAATATTTAGTTTTATTTAGCAGTTACATAAACATAAATTATTCACAACAAACAAAAGGAGCATTTGCACAAATTAACTCTTAATATCCTAAATTAGGTTTAAATAATACATTTTAAATGTAAACAAATATTAAATTATATTACATCAGTGTAAAAATTAATATATTGATTAAACTTTTTGTTTATGAATAATATAACAAAATTAATATTGATTAGTACCACAAAAAAATTATAAATAATATATATATTTGTTAAGCTCAATTAACCAATGTCTTTAAAACACTAGTCATTAGCAAGACCCAAAGAATATATATTTTTTAAGTTGTTACTCTTTTTTCAAAAGTTTGTTTTATTTACTCCGCGGTTTTTATTTGTCATTTGATTATATAACGCATAAACTAAGAAAAATAATTAAACTTCTCTATATTAATAAATTATTTATAGTGTCCTAATATATCATTTATCTCTCGCATTTACTACTTAGAAATTTTATAAGCTATTATGTTTTCTCTTTTCTTGATAAGAGTATAATTGATAACAAGCAAACTTTTAGTTAGCTTTTATTGATCGAAGGATAGTACATATGATAATGTAGATGGATTCAAAAAAAGTTATACCAAAAAAAAAACTATCCCATACAAAAAAAAAAAAAATTTAAAAAATTAAGAATAACTGTCTGTACCCCAAATATAAATATTGGAAATAAGAAGTTTGTAATAAACAAAGAATACTCACGCTTTTAGTCCTTGCTCATGTGCTTACAAGTTACAACTACTGATAACAGAAAAGGCCACATATGATCAGAGACGTACAGGATTGGTTGCTTCTGCTTTTTCTAAATTGAAACAATTTACTCCTCATCAACTTGGCCGAAGAACGACATGCTGCCAAAAACTTAATATTATTAGGAAATGCATGAAACCAATTGCAGATTAATTAACAAAAAGAACCTCGACCATTGCTGAAAAAAAAAAGTCAATCATCCTCAAATTTTATTTTGAACATAAAGTGCTTATTTCATTTCACTCAAAAGAAGAAAATAAATATAACTTGGTATATGATCAAACAGTTGGACACTAGCTTAAGATCTAGACGCTCTTGCCAAAGAATGAGTTTGGAATATAACTGAGATACAATCTACATCTAGACATAATAAGCTGGAACTCAGAATAAGCAGTGTGTTAGGCCACAGATAAAGGAAGTATATGCAGCAAGATCGCATGGCAGGTTTAGGAAGAAGCCAGAGCAGTCAGTGGTACATGCAACTGACAAATGCCCGTTACAGCTTAGTGATTAATAGCTATAGTTACCTGTAACTGACTGTTACCAGTTACAGTTGAAGTTAGTTAGCTTTAAATAGTAGCTACCAAGCTGTGAATCGGGATTCCGGTATTGTTGGTGGTTGGTTAGGGAGACTAGGCTCAATCCCTGGATTGTAACAGAATTACAGAGCAATAAAATAAGAGATTCTTCATTCTCTATCACAGTGTTGCAAATGAAGAGACTGTCAACCATCCTCAAATTATAACAACTGAAACCTACAATTTAAAATCAACTACCGCATAAAAACTTAAGGTTGTACCTTAATTTGTGTCCTATTATATGTATAGGTGATATGTATTCGCCCATCACTATCCTGGATTACAGCAGGATATGAGAATTCCATTCCCAATGTATCCTCCAATGTGAGAACCTCGCACCAGGAATCACCATCATCCTTAGAGAGTGCCACTTTAAGCACACTCCTTGATACAGTATTATAAGCAAGCAATAACTGGCCATCTCTAAGCTTAACCCCATCAATACCTAGTAAACAATGTTAGACAGATGTGCCATTAATGCACAAAATAGATAAGTAGCAAAAGAATGAAAAGGGATACGCAGGGTGTAGTAAAAACTTCAAAATTGAAGTAATCCATGATCAACTTAGTTCTTACAGTTCAGTAAAAGAATGTCATAATTATGCAACAAAAATTTGAATGCAATATAGTTTGCAAAATTGACCTGAATTTGGGTTAGGGAGCTGAGTAGGTTTTGCATATCCCCAAGTCTTGCCACCATCAGATGATTCTGACATACATACTCTACCAATGCCATCAAAGGATCGTAATAAGACGCGTAGTTTCCCATCTGCAGTCTGATAAGGTACTGGTTGAATCACACTCAGAGGTTCATTTTCAATGTAAATTGGGCCATGCTTGCTCCATGACCTGCCAAAATCTGTTGTTACCTATTGCACACAAATAGTAATAAACGTCAGCAAGTTAACATTTCTAAGATCACTGAAACAAACAAGTCAACTAGGATGAGTTCAGTTAAAACCTCCACCCAGGCACCCCACGAGTTCCAGCTTTCAACTGAAGATCCACAAAGCAAAATGCCATTTTCTAGCAAAATGGGCTGAAACATAATAAGCAAATTCAGAAGTAGTGAAGAATAAATTTAATAAAGCTATAAAATTCCAAACCTCTTGCCATTGATAAAATACGGTGAAATGGATTCTGTTGTACCTTATTCTTTATAGGTCCTAATATACCAGGAGGAAGCTGTTCTCTTTCTGTCCAAGTTTTGCCTTTATCATATGAGCGTTTAATGAATCCACTCCACCTGAAATAAATAGACCCATTCTGCTCAGGTAAAGACAAATATTAAACTTACAATTACCTAAAGTCCTATATGGTGAGAAGGGGGGCTGAATAAATAACTTCATCTTAGACAAAGCCCTCATTCAAACATTTCAATCTAATAGCAGCACTGCAACTTACTAGGGGGTTGCAGTGAATTATGAATACATCTTTCCAATATATTATATGTCCTGGAAACATTTCCATATAAATATCTAATTTATTTTCTTTACCAGTTAGAAATGATTTTATCCATAAATATGAACTTTCATGCAGAAATTTTTCTGTTTATAGTATTCTATGAATGTATTTGATTGGAACTGAATTTACTGTATAGCAACTGACAATGAAAGCAAACAAATCAGAGATGGAAAACTTCTCTGCCCTGCAGCAACAGCCACGCAAAAATGATTCTCTCCTCTCTCATTTTCCCTTTCTTCCCTTATATCCTACAGCCACTAACTTTATCACCATGATTCCCACATCTATTGCAACATCTACAAGTTTCCTATGGCCGAAGTGAATCCCATTCTTGCCCTTAACCATATGGGAGTGCCTAATAATATCATTCTAACTACCCAGTTACCAGGATTTTACTAAGGAGAAGAAGTAACACATATGAAAATGCTTATGATGTTTATACAGCATAGTTTTATCTGGACAAAAAGCCAGAACCATCTATGAATTTTACATAGGGTGATAAAATGCTCTTGTCATATCATAAGACTTACTAAACTGATTAATAATTTAGACATGCATATGTTTTTATGATATCTCCAATAAAGACATTATTGTTGGAAGAAAAAGGACTGGGGAAAAAGTTATAACGGAGAATCCCAAATAATCATTTAGGTCTATAATGTCATGCAGGACAGTGAAATTGGACAGAAAAAATTCATAGTTGCATGCCAATGAGGACAGCATAAACCAAGTTGTCTTAACAACTACCATATATAAAAGCATTGCAGCAATGAATGTTCTGTACTGCCCCAAAATAGATGTAAGAGGACTGAGGACAAAAACTTTACTTCTGAACTTCTTGGCCTATTTTGTAGAACAGAAGTAGCTCATCTGATGGAAGTTTGAACAGTGCAGGGTTCCACATAGGAACATTTGGTTCTTCATCAGCAATTACAGGTGGTTGCCATCTTCCATTCTATCCACCAAAATTGTGTTCAGAAAGTTAGTGCAGCATTCAAAATTTTAGAGCTCAGTACTCTCCTAAAGATGTGGAACTATAAAGACAGTTTATGACAAACAGATTAGAAAACAAAATTTGTTGCCACTTTCTTGAGACACATTCGTAAAAGTACTTGATAGCAAACCTACATTACCACATGCACTTGTACGAATTGATTTCAGCTGCACAGTGCAGTAAAAATTATTTCAATAGTTTACCAGCCAGATAAAACTTAAACTCTCCATGTCATGCTGAATTTGCCAGGCAAAGCAAACAGCTAGTACACAAAATGTAAAATATAGAAAGAGAGAAAGAAAAGAAACCCTGGTAGAATATACTAAAGCTCAGTTTCCTAAATCAGACACCAAATTAATATAATGTGTGAGAAAGTCCAGTTTCCTATGAGTTGAAAGACTTAGGGGTACAGCATATACGTTTACCTTGTAAGTCTGCACCCATATTTTGACATCAGGTGCCCCCTCGAATGTACCCCCAAAATAAGCAACCAAAAAATGATCCTTATCAACCTACAAAAACCAAACAACATAGTATTGAGTTCATTTGACAAAAAATGGAAAAAAAAAAAAAAAAGAAGAAGAAGAAAATCCATAATGTCTTTTTTTATGGGTAACAATTTTTTGTACTGCATGACCTCAACAATGGTAGAAGCATGACAACTCTCGAAGGGAGCTGATCCTGCTTGATAAGTGAATTCTTCCACTAGTGGTCCTTCTATTGAACAATTGCTCGCCATGCTTAATGGTTGAACTTGCGAGGTTGCTGTGTTTTTCACTTTTACACTGCTCGAAACAATCATCTGCAAAATTTATCTTCTAGTTTTGGTTCATGCTTGTTTTAGTAGTGGAAAATCGAATTGTGAAAAATGACATAGGAAGTGAAAATAGAGTGGTACAGAAATGTGTTGATCTGCTCTCATTTTTGCTTAACAAGTGTCCAAAACGACTTTCAACTTACTTTCTTACTAATCAAAATTGTGAAGTGTAAAATGAGTTACACTCTACTTTCAAGCTAGCCACTCAATTAAACAGATTTTCAGGTTTAACTAAAACGAGGTTTTACATTCTCAGAATGCATCGAATTCAAAAAATTATGTATTATATAAATGTAATAAACGGAAGCGGAGAAAAGAACAGAAAGGGTGAAGTGGCGAAAAGAGAAAGCATGGAAAAGATAAGGAAGGAATGCAATGCGAAAATAATGGAGACGAAAGCAAAAAGAGTGTGAATTGAATGTATCTGACACTGACACGGTGAATTCGCGATAGCGCTTGCCCCATTCAGATAGATCTGATGATGTAGCTTGATAGTTCAACCCACAAAAATGGCATTCAACACTCACAAACACTCAAGTTGACCACCCAAACTATTATAGTTTATTAATCCGGTGGGAAAAATAATAATTTTTTTAAGGGAATTATAAATTATAACTCATTTTATATTAAACACAAATTAAGATACTAAACTAAAGGCATGCTTTAATTCATTTTTCGCTTTTTATTTTTAAAAATGTTCTTTATAATAACTTTATAAATTAATTTTTAAAAACCAAGAAATAGAAACAACTGAAATATATTTTCTAATATTATTTTTCTGTTTTTATTTTATTCAATTTCTCACTCAATTTCATAATATACTAAATGTCTTATAGTACTTATCATAAAGTATTTCATAAGTGTTTAAGCAACCTTATTTAGTTATATTAAAAAAATAAAATAATTTTTTAAATTAACAAAATTAATAGTTTAATGTTTATACACGGATAATATTAAATAATTTTACACTATTATTCAATCACAAGTCATTAATTTAATTACTTTAAAATAATTATTTTAAAAGTTAATAAATTTATCATACATAATGAATTATGATTGGATGATTTTGTAAATTTTTTAAGTTGGTATTGCATAATGCTTTTTCTCAAAAATTAAAGACCCTAAAATCAAAGTTTTTTAAGAGTGTTCATGAATACGAGTCACTCGTTAACCCAAATTAACCAAAATCAATCCAAATAATTTGGGTTGGGTATTTGTGTTTGAGTCAAACCCGATCCAACCCATTCAAACCAGTTGAATTTTGAGTTAAATCACGAGTTTTAATATTTGGACTCAATGATCCGTTAATTTATATATATATATATATATATATATATATATATTTAAATTTACAAAAAATAGTTACTATTATGATCAAACTTAATAATTAAAAATAAAATTGTCTCTTCTTTTTTTAGTTCTCACGATTTCACTTAGTCAATCTCATGAAACTAGGATTTCAACTCTCAGCTAATTTTAAAATATATATTTTGCTCAACTTGTTTCAAATTATTTTAAACATAATTGAAGTTTTAGTTGCACTTCTCATTTTACTATTTAAGAAGATTTGAATTTCCAATCTATGCGGTAATAGTTTTGGTTTTGGGATTTTTAGACTTTGTGGGTTGGGTGCTTGAACTTGTTTATTATATTTCAATTTTAAATCATGTTTAGCATAATATGTTAGCCTACCTGATGATGATGACAACAATATAATTCTTTTCTTGACTTTTTCTTTCACTAATTAACTATATGTAACAATTTTAAGTAGTATATTTGATATTCCATTCAGGAAAATCTTTAGCTTATAAAAAATATTGGATTTTAAAAAATAATAAACATAATTTAAATGCTTTTACATGCCAACTCAACCCCAATCACAAACAAGTTAATTTAAGTTAGATTTTAATTTTTTCTTGAAAATTGACTCAATTTAAACCCAATCCAAACCAAATCAATCCATTTAAATTTAGTTGGATCACAAATTTCATTAAACTCAATCCAAATTGATCTACACACCTTTAATTTTGTTTTATTACAATGTGGAATGTAAACATCTAAAATATACTTTTACTTACTATGTTACTGTTTTTAATTAAGTTAAAAAAACTAGTTAAAACTTTTGCAATATTAAATAAATTTGCAAAAAAGAAAAACTTATTACATGCCTAACTGGTCAAAGACTTTACCTTTGACTTTGACTAGTCAACAAAGAAAAGAGAAGGTGGGGCAAATGCCCGCAATTACGGACATAAACATTCCCTCGGTTTGATTTTTTTTCCAACGAGTCAAGACCCACGTAGTAAGGAAGGTAGATTGCGTTTGCCGGTAGCGGATCTTGCGTGAGGCATGGGTACTCCAACATCCGACGGAGGACGATGAGTTCGAGCATGGAAGGATCTGTTCGGTACCCCAGATAAAACCGATTGTTCAGCAACAAAAATCAAACGAAAATACGAGAATTCAAGCATTAAAAGATGAGTTTTTGCGCAAAGTTTGAAAGAGGTAAAGCTACCCAGAACTAAGCAGAAAACATGGAAGAAGGGAAAGTTGAGGATACCCATAAACAAAGTTTGGGAAAAAGACAGGGAAAGTTGCACAATTTGAAAGGACGAGACAAGTTGTGGGACGAGTGATTGAATAAGCGATGAAGACAAAGAAGGAAAAGAAAGAGAAGAAGAGAGGGGGTTTTGTTGTTTTTGGTTGCGTGGTGGAAGAGGAAAATAATTTCATATTATGATGGAATTCTTACTATTCACTCTTTTTTAATTTGTCTGTTTCTTCTCTTTTTTTCTTCTTCTTTCTAAATTTGTTTTCTTCTACAAAAGCCAAGCTTTCAAGCGGAAGCGGTAATTTAGTTTGCAAGTGTTTATCAAGGAGGTGCATTATATTAATAATTTATATATCAATAATACAAAATATATCTACAGACAACTAATAACACCCATTTAGTAATTGTATACGCGCAAAATTAATTTTGATAGCTATTTTTCAAATATTATTAAATGTGAAAATCAATTTTCTAATATATCTATCCAAACCAAAATCACGATAAGAAAGCAACTTCCATGGAAGCAGGGGTAAGATTGAAAAAGTCATAAGATTAAAATTAATCAATATTTTATTTATTACATTAATTAAATGATTGACAGGTGTCATGTTTTGAGTGGGTCGGATGATGTTTCGTTTTCTTTGCGTTCATAAACAGTCGTTTACATGAATATTTTGCTCATCTTTTCTAAATGTAATGTTGATTTTTTTTATTTATCATTATAAATAAAATGATATATATGAATATATTAAAATATATTCTAATATTTGTTGTAAAATTTGAAATTAAATGATTGATGAAATTATTATTATATATATATATTATTACAAAGATAACTATATTTTAAACGAATCCATATATAAAAGATTGATTTAAATATTTTTTATAAAATAAAAATTCGAAAGAGCTGCCCCTAAATTCCACTACTAAGTGTATATATGTAAATAATTTTTTTTGTCCGTCCCTCACCGTAACAGTCACCGTCATTTCCATCTCTGGTAGGTATTCATTCATATATGCTATTTCAATCAATCACTCACCATGCTCATATCTCTCTCACTGGAATTAATTTTGCAGCGTACGTATTAAAGATAAAATGGAATCATCTGAACTCCAAAATCGAGCAGCTGGAAGCATCTCTCAAGTCTTGCTCCGACAAATGCGCCTCCGAAAGGCAAGGCCGAATTAGGGCTCAACAGGCCTTGAGAAAATAAGTAACACAGTCGCAACCTAAATCTCAAAACCTAAACCTCACTTCTTATCCCATGATGCCAATTGGTGTCGTCCACTCGTGCTTCTCCACCAGGAACGGGACCCCAAGGCAACCGTTACTCGTCCCACTTGCTAGGGCCTGTTTGGTTTTCAACACAACGCGCGTTCCGCCGGCGTCTCTGGAGGGTTTGGCGGAGTATTCTCATTGCTGGATTCTCTATGTGTTTCATTTAAATACGGATCTCGAGAAGCTCTGGAAGCATCCGTCTAAATCAGGGTTCAAGTCCAAGGTCCGTGCATTTGCTTTCAATTAATCATTTAGGTTATAGACACTTACTTCAAATAAGCTTAAATCAATTTTTTATATACTTTAGCTTGTGGAGAATTTAGATGAGATAGTTTGTATAAAAGTTAAGTACTTGGGAGGGGATTTATCCAAACATGATTTTAATTTAGTACTGTCATAGTTATGGGGCGTTAGTTATTATGTTATGGAAGTCTTTTCATATGAATCAGTGGATGAATAGGTGAGGGTTCCGAGACTGAAGGGTGGAAGAAAGGGAGTGTTTGCCACACGATCGCCACATCCCATTGGACTCATAGTTGCAAAGGTAAGTACACATATTGGCACTATGGTTGATACTATCACTCTGAGTTAATGCATATTGTTGAATTTCGGAAACCAGCAAACCAGAGTGTTTCAGAAAATAGCACCGTGTCCTTTATTAATTATTGTACAATGTACATTACTAAAATGTTGTAAGCCTATGACAAATTTATTCCTAAGACAAAGTTTGGGATTGCAGACCCCTGTTGGTAAGATAGATTGCATTTATGTCGTCATGAAAGAAGTGATTCGGTGTTTTTGAATTAATAATTTCAGTGTTAACATTTAGCATATGGTTATTTCGTTAGTTCAACTCAACCCCTCCCCCCAAGTATGGATTCAGTGTGGTGTGTTGTCAAGAAACTATTTTTTGAAAATGCACGTGATAAGTATTTTTTTTTTTTTGAAAGGCCAAAGATAATTAATATTAATAGCAGCAAATCTCTGTCACAAGATGCGAAGAGATCAGCCAAATAAGGTAACATACATCAAGGACAATGTCTCTTGATAAAGAAACAGCAGCAAGAAAAAACTTGTGGTGAGACATCATAGTGCTTGATAAGTATATCCAATAGAAAACTACGATGTTTTGAGGCAGTTCGATGTCTAACAACAATGATTTGGGTAAACAAGTGACTCTCACATGTCATTTTGCTTAAGATTGGATGATAAAGAGTATGAATCAGTTACAGAAAAAAGGAAGAGCAGATCATGGATAGGTAGAGTGACAAGTCACAAAATTCAAACCTACAGGGTGGCATATTGAAATTGGGCCACACTGCTGGTAGGAAATTGATTTGACCCTTGTTATTATGAGATTATGAAAAACTTGGGTTTTTTTTAGTGGTTACTTGTTTTGCACCCAAAGTAAAAGGTATAAATATGTTTTTGTGGTAATACTTTAAAAGAAACAGTATTTTGTACCACAGTCCACAGCTATGCGAAGTCTTTTTTTTTTTTTTTTTTTTTTTTTTTTTTTTTTGT
>PYAF01004555.1:460374-495952 GCA_007407185.1 Glycine tomentella | reverse complement strand
CTGATGCGGATCTGGTTGATGGAACTGTAAGCCTCCATTGTCAATCCCTACTTTTTATACTAACCTTCCTGGGATTATGTGCCACTTGTGTTATTGTTATCTAATTATGAATTTTATGCTTTTCTGTGAATGCATAATCATGTTGCTTCTGAATCTCATCAACAGCCCGTGCTCGATATCAAGCCTTACCCACCATATTGTGACAGCATATAAGAAGCTACAGTGCCAAATTGATTGATGGTAATGCTCCCTTGTCCTTTAGCTATATCTGTTGCTGCTTATATTGGTTTAGTTTTTTGAATTAATCTTCTACAGATTCTATCAATTTGATTCTTCAATAACTACAAGTAAACTTCAAGCAATTGTTAGCTGGATGTCAAATTTATCTTCCCATTTTGGAAAAATAATATATAATCAATTACCATTACCTTTTACTAGTCACCGAAACTCTTGTACTCTTGTATTCTAATTCTTTGAAAGCTTTATATTATGGTCCTCATTTAGAGTCAACAATGAAATTGAAATGTATTATAGTAATATTATACTTTCTTACATCCCTTTGTAGAAGTTTAATAATTTATTATCTCATTGTAACAAAAAAAATTGTATTTTTCAGGAGGATAATTCTATTAGCTTTTCGGATCACTTCACTTCAGCACTCGAAAATTGCTGGATAATGGCTGTGAGTTGTTAAGTACTTATTGCATCATGTCCACCCTTCCCCCAACCCAATGAAACACAAGCTTAAGTGTTTTATTTGGATAACTCAGTTAATGGTAAGGATTACATTGAAATGAAATGGTAAACTAAGTGGCTCAAATGAAAGAAAAAGAAATAGAAAATGAGGGACTGATATGACCTAGCTTGAAATTATAAGGACTAAACTTAATTAAGCCTTGATTAATTATTTGTTTGAAGTTATTGTTAAACAGAATGGATGCACCCCGTCAGTCCTCACAGTATAATTTCACTTTTCTTCCAGGGTACATATTTTAAATTAAGGGGTATGACTCTGGCCATCATACTTCTCTTATGTCTTGCCTTTTGATTATTCTCACTTTTTTTAACCTTAAACTTAGTTATTCAGTGCTGTTTTTACTTGCTTATATTTCAGTTTTATATTTGAAAATATTGTTTTAGCTTCTTAACTAGCTTCTTAATCCTTAAAAGTACCATGCCAATTTGACAATATCTTTTGTTCTTATTTATATTGCAAAATGAGGGTGAGCCATGGTGCAACAGTCAGGTTGCTACCTTGTGACCTAGAACTCATGGGTTCAAATCCTAGAAACAAGCTCTCCACTTGCATCCTCCCCTAACCCTGCTTGGTGGGACTTGGGAACCTTGCGCATTAGGACTTGTAAGTCCCTGGTTCCTAGTTACTAGTTAGAATAGTTGTTCAAAGTTCAAACGGAGGAAACCCCTTAATTAAAGGGAGAGGAAGTCCAAAACATCTCAGGTGAAATTGTTAAAAATGATTCAGATCTATTTGGCCTGAGGAAAATTTGTTTCTTAACAAAACACAATGATGTGATTTGATCGATGTAGTTGAAACCACCCTGTGGGAAAAGGCATTGGTTGTTGTTTTGTATTGTGATAGAACCGGACCAGAACAAAGGAAAAGAGCATTTCATCAGCAAGTTCCCAGCTATCTTCATGGTGGGGTAAGTCTTGCCATTTGATGAGAACTTCCCTTCTGCCATCTTTTGAAATTCTACTCTGCATTACTTTCTCTGGTTGGACCTGCAGTTCCATATTCTCGTTCAGGGCTGTTGGTAATGGTTGAGGGGAACAAATGGGCTTAACCGCTTTCTTGAGCAGAGATATATGGAACACCGGATGTATCTTGCTATCTTCTGGGAGTTCCAATTTATAAGCGACCTCTCCTATTCGATGAATCACCTTATACTTCTCTTCACAGGTGAAACATTCTTCTTTCCTCATCTTCTCATTTACTTCTGTGGGTGACAAATTATAAAAGGTTCTTCTACCTCGCCATCCACTGGATCCTGTTTTAGCAGCATTAGTAGGATCAACTACCTTACTATTTGTTGGTTGTCAATCCCTTACAAATCTCTGACCTGAATAACTGGGTTTCTGCAAATTATACCCCTTACTATTACTCATGGGTAACTTCCTTAAGACTCGATTCTTATCTTCCACCCTACAAGCCTTGACCATAGATTCCATCAAGTTTTTTGGTTCATGGAGCCTTACCTCAATGTTGATCTCTTCTTTTAGTCCCTTCAAAAACACCTCCACCAAAAATGATTCCTCCAACCCCTTCACCATTCCTACGTGCTTCTCGAATTGGCCTATGAATGCTTGCACTGTTTCAGTGCCAGCAATGCCTGAAAAGGATTCCCTAGGTTAGACGCTTGAATCCTTTGGGGGATTGCGATCTTGAACCCTCCCAAGAATGGTTTGGGTTCCAAGATTCCCACCATTGGAACCACCCTAAAGCTTCTCCGTCCATGGCAACTATCACTGCTTCAAGCTTATCCTCTTCTCTTACGGCTTGCAACCGAAAATACCTTTCTTTCTTCGTTAACCAGCCCATCGGATCTTCTCCTTCGAATATTGGCATTTCAAGAGTTCTCCACCGATTGCCACCATGCGCAGCATTCCCCTTATTCCTTCCTATCGAATTGTCTGCGTGAATGCTCGATTCTGGAGATTGTTTCTCTCATGCCGCCGCTAATCGTTGTATCATCCCTTCTATCGAACTCAGTCACGACTCCATCGCTTCATGATTCTCCTCTATTGCCTTCTCCATGGCTTCCATGGGTGTCTCCATTCTCGCGTTCGCCGTCATCACCATTAATTGTTCCTATGCTCCTAGATCGGAGCTCTGATACCAATTGATAGAACTGGACCATAATAGAGGAAAATAATGTGTGTATAATTATTATGGTGCTTCCAACACCTAAGACATAATACAAATGAGTTTTGAGGTCTCACCACCCTCCTCTTTCTAAATTCTCTCTAACCCCTACTAATTTCTCTCAATTGACTATTTGTATTTTCTTAACTAACTAATAGCTACTAACTAACAGTTAGTTATCCTAGTTGTCCTAACTAATTGACAGCTACTAAGGTTCTTAGCTCTTCCTAGGATATCTCCTAACAAACACCTTTCCCCATCTATCATATTGCTATTGCATAATTTGTATGTTATTGATCACATGATTTTTTTTTCTTTTCTCAAAAAGGCATTGTTTATTGTTTTGTATTGCTATTTCATAGTGTGTATGTTATTGATCACATGATTTTTTTTTCTTTACCCACAATTTTCAATCTTGTTTCTGCTCTAATATGGGTGATGAATCTCCCTCACTGCTTCAGGAAAAGAAGTCACTTTATGCATCATCAAGTGAGTTCCAAAGCTTGATAAAGCTGGTTCTTTCATAGGATATTTGTAAGCAATAATCTATAATTTCATGTTCAATAACAATCATATCAAAAACATGAAAAGGATCTTGAGAATTCATGAGTGTCACATAAACATACCTTTGTCCATAATTGCGGAAGATCTTTATTGGTAGAATGCTTTCGTAGAGTCTTTGGAGAAGATCCTTTAATGGTAGAATACTTTCTCAGAGTCTTGACCCTTTCTTTCTTGTATCTTCCTTGATAGTGATTAGATACAACTCTCATGGACACACAATGATGGTATTCAGTTTTCTAAAATATCTCTGTTATAAGAAAACTAAACCACTACGTTTAATATAACTGCACCTATCAATAGTTATCTTTTAATATAATTGCATATCTTAACAGTTATCTTTTAATGTAACTGCATATCTTAACAGTTATCTTTTTAATACGTTTAAGATAATTATTTTATTAACAATTATCTTTTAATAACTTCATTTATAACCAATTATCTTTATGTCCTTTATTCATTAAATCAAATAACATTTATTTAAATGAGTCATAATAATAAATCTTACAATATTCGGTCATTAAGCCAGCGAAATCGGCCACATGATACTCTACTTAAGAAAGAAAACGATGAACTATTAGGTAATACTTCTGATGTAGATGAGCACCAAGATGAAACAACTTTAGTCCGTGAAAGAGAGCAGAATGCTTTAAATTCCAACGAAATAATTTATCACCTGATTTTGGAGGGACTTGATGTCTCTTACAGAATTGATCATGATGGTTATGTCATTGTAGAAAAGATATCAACTTCTGATGTCCAGGACAATAAGCCTAATTTCTGTAATTACTTGACATGGAAAGACAAGCTACAGTGATTTCTATTATTGTACCCAATTTGCTTTTTAAGCGATACTAATTTTAATTTCTTGTTTTACAAAATTGTTTTTGCTCGTTTCTGACTAATTCTGTTGAAGAAGAAATGTAAGCTTTAGAGGTGTTTCGTTTATTTTATGTATTCATTTTTAATTCATGTTTTCCTTATAATTACAAAAAGACCTTGTTTTTGTTAATTTTTGTTTTCAAAATTGTAAGGAAATATGCAACATCCCTTGCTACTTGCTAGTTTAGGCTTTGACAGTGTGCTGTTATTAGTTTATCGTTGGCATTCGAATTCAAATATTTAGAATAAGCGAATATGGGATGCTGATTTAGGTGTTATTTTCAAATTAAAATTAAAAACTTTATTTCGATAATTTATACAATGAATGTCGGCCTTTAATATTGGATTATAAGGTAAAACTTCAATTTTGAAGAACACAATATCTAAAAAAAATGCATATAAATTTTAAACATCACCAAAGGCAAGCTAGAAAATACAAAAGAGCACAACTCATTACTTTTTTTTTTTTTTATCGAGCGTGGGATCTACGAAAAATAAGAGCATCAGGTTCTTACTTGAGCAATTAATTCAATTCCATGACAAATGCTCTTATGAGTTGCTTTTGTAAAAAAAAAAAATCGTATTGGAGTTGTCCTAACTATTTGAATTGATGGGACTACAATCAAGAATATTGTAAAGTGTATTTGATGCATATTAAGATATTGTTTTAGATTTTACAGTGGTTTTATTTCATTTTTAGAAGAAAAAAAATTTTAATCCTAATTTTTTGATGGAAAAATTTGAAAACATTATGACGAAATATTGAAATATTATAATATTATGGAAAAAAACACATTTAATAAGAGAATACCAAAAGAACAATTGCTCGTTAAAAAGAAAATGGACAAGTGTTATTTCTACCTCCCTAATTTAATTGTATACCTCTCTTTTTAAAATTAAAAAAAATTCATACTGTTCTTCCACCTAAAAAACATACCCCTTCTCTACACCTGGTTAAATAATTTTAGGTTTTCGGTTTTCCACAGATAGGAATGTGGGTGTGAAAGAAAAAAAACTCAAATCCACGTTAGAAAGCTGAATGTGCCACATTGCAGAGCCTCTTTTGGCAATCTACACACCTGGTTAAATACTACTAGTACTAAATACTACATGACTTCTTTTTTTTTTATATTAAGAGTAAATACTACGTTACTAGAAGCAATCCACGGCTGAATCTCTGGCAAGGCTTTGGGAAGTAAAATTATTTTAGGTGGAATCCATGTTATGAGGAACCTTTTTTTCCATAACCAACCTTCTGTGGGAGGAAGATGAAGAAAAATAGAATCAACCCCAATGAATAAAAGGTTAACTCCCTTTTTTTTTGCAAAGGTGAAGGTCAATCAACTATTTCTAGAAGCTAGTCCCTTAATTTGATTTGCATAACCTTCACGTGTTCATTGTAGTTGTACTCCACCATCTCCCCACTACTCATGTTAAACTTATATCAACAATGACCTCCACTTTGTGTTGCCTAAGAATCCCCACAACCTACGACCTCGCATCTGTAACCAACTCACTGGACAAGCTTTTTGTTCCATGTGGTAGTTGTTGGTTTTATCCTTGTTACTGTATGTAATTTTGGTACCCTGGTACCCACATATATAAATATATTTCTATTTTGCTGAAAAAAAAAATTAGCCATGAATTTCAACAACCTATAAGTCATGGCTTTCATTAGATTAGCTGAGAGATATTTTGAAGGTGAGACAAATTTATTTATTTTGTCACTTATAATTAGATGATAATGTAAAAAATATATAAATAAAATATTAAAATATTTTATTTTTCAGTCTTTATTTGAAAATTTTAATTAATTATATAACATATGAATCAAGTAATATGAAATCATTTTAATTTATTAAATAGTCATGAGTTCAAGCTCAAATATGTATTTGTGTTCCTCAAATTTAATAATTTTATCGTTTATGGTAATCATATCCTACTTAGATAAGATTATCTCTCATATAGTTTCTAAAAATATAATTAAATTAATTGAGATTTAATTATAGTGCGAATCTTTATCCTCATTTCTTAATAGGGTTTATTAATTTATTAAAGTACGGTAAATCTGATTTTTATATAATCAATTCTCATAAAATTAATCTCAAACATGTTTTTTCACAGCCATGTCAAACAATTAAATCTAAGTGAGATGTGTGCATAAATTATTCTCAAGTATAATTTTATATTAGAATATGTGTCACGATTAAAAGGTTTGATTCTAAATGTTTTTCAAATATTAAGTGTTCGATTATATCTTAAAAGCACTTAGAATCTTAGTTGCAATAGTAAAATTATTTGTAACATGGTGTTAAGTTTATTTAGATAAAATGTAGTAAAATTAAATTTAGACTCAATTATTTTTTTAATAAAATTAATATATATATAAATATTAAATAAAAATATAAAATACATAAATATTAACATAAAATATTCATATAATTCATTATAAACATTACTTTACAGATTTCTATACATCTTATAAATGAGTTAACCATCGCAAATTAATTTTGTCAACGTATCTCAATTGAATTTTAACTAAAAATAGTTTTGCAAAATAAAATTATTTAAAATCCAATCATTTTTTGGAAAGGCCAAAGGGGAGAATATACATTAATATAGGGTATAAAAATGACTTAAAATACGAATATGTATTAAAATCAAGCTTATAATTATCTATTCAAACAAAAAAGTTATATTTTCATATAATATTTTTAATATTATTTTTTTACTCTTTATATTACACCATTTATCTTATTTTAAATTTCTTTCTCTGTTTCTCTTGTCTTTTTCTTTTTTTTTTTTCTTTTTTTTTTTATTTAATAAGAAAGTTAAATAAATTATACAAATATTGAGCGTAAGAATTCTATTTGCTGCAAGTCATTAGAAACGGAATCAACTGTCACAACCGCGTGGACCAGTACCATTACTAGCTGCCGCCAATAGCCAGCTAGCCAATCTAGAATTCATAATTTTTTCTTGTTATTCCATAATCGCCCTTGCGTTTTCCACCAAACTACCAGAAGCCCCTTTTTAACTGCCAATTTCTTGGAATTTCCGTCAATCAATATAACCATTGTCCATGCATTAATTTTGCTCAATCTTTGCGAATTAATGAATTCCATTTATCTAAATTTCAAAATTTCAGTCCCTTTTTTAAAGTTTTAAGCTCCAACTACCAAATCTCATCTTAATTCTTATGTTAAAATCCATCCTATTAACCTACCAACAAAGGGATCATTTGTTTATCGTATAATTTTGCATTTTCGGAATCATGTCTCCAAAATATTATGCTTTGGAATGTTATTTTCATATCCATATTTAGATGATATTTAACAATTGTAAAATAATTAACATTTATTTAATTAATTTTTTTAAAATATAGTAAAATATAATGGAAATCAATAGTTATTTTAAAAAATAAATTTTATTCACATAAAAATATGAAATACCTATCTCTTTTCATGAGAATATAATTTGCTTGAAAATGAAGATATCATTTTTTTGAAAACACTATATACCCAAAAAAAAATATTACGGTAACGCTCTAACAATATACGTAAAAAATATTTATTAAAAATTATTGCGTTAGAATTTTAGTTTCTTAATCAATGTAACATTAGTTAACATTTTTTTAGGAAAAAATGTTTTCTAGTCCTTAAGTTATCACTTAAATTTGATTTTAATTTATGTATTTTTATATTGATGAATTTGATCTTTTAATTTTTTAAAATATGTGAATTTAATCATTCTTCCAATTTTATAGTGATAAGAAATTGTCATTAAAAAAGCGACTAAATTCCATATTTTAAAAAATTTAAACTTAAAATCAATTTAAAAATATAAGGATCAAAATAAAGTTTTCCTCAAAGTTGAACAACAAAAACAATTTTCTCCCCTTTCTTTTGCCTGGAGTATCACTTGGCGCTTCTTAGGGAAGGCCTACCACTGGCTCATAGGCTAGCATTGGCTTCTTTTGTTTTGGATTTTTTTTGTAAAATAATTGTAACAATTGCTAAAATATATAGTTAACTTCAAAAAAATACAAAATACAAAAATATACAATAACTGAATAACGTGCTAAAATATAATGAATAAAATGCAAAACTCTATATTATTTAAGCCTAATATATGATATAATTTTACAATTGTAAATTTATCATATACGTAACTCTTCAATTTTCTCGGACTGATTTTATCATATAGATCATTTGATCTTAATCTATTTGTGTTTATGCACTACTTTGTATAAAAAAAATTATACAACATATTCTTTTGAGTCTTGAATCCAATAATTTATTATTTAAGCCTGACTTACTTTACATCTTAAATTGACATGTCATGGTAAATGTCAATACAATGTCAACTACACCAATATAGTATCTCAATCCCTAATTATAAAATTATTTTCAAAATTTTGTTTGTCATTTTTTATAATTTTTTTTTCTAATTTCTATATACATTAATTATTTTTTTCTTACATATTTTTACTTAATTATTCTTTTTCCGAACATTAATAAAAAATAATTAAGTGAATGATAATTTTGAGATGATAGTATAAATAATTAATAGATTTAATATAAGTATCTAAATTAATTATTTAAAAAAATATAAATTAATTAAAAAGATTTAAGGCATTAAGGAAGGATGAAATAAGTTGTTGGGCACTAATCTTATTCACATATAAACATTTGCCCGTGAGAAAATCAATACACACTATGCCGTATGATATGGTTATCACCATCTGTGCCATTAGTGGTCCTACATAGCAATAATTTCTTTTTTCTTTTATTGATATTCGGTTTCCTGCTAAAAAGTAAGTCATCGAAAGGATTAATTAGTTTTGTTTTCCCCCCATAAATAATAACACTACACGACTTTTTCAAGAATTTCTTTTTATTTAATATTTTGTTTCTAGTTACTAAATATTTAAAGGACAATATAAAAGGATGTAACATTGCTATTGACGAAGCAAAGTTCAATTCGGGATTAAAATGGGGAGTTTAATCTTAATTACTAAAGGGACATGAAAGGAATTAAGAAAATAAAGTAATATTTTGTTGGATTAAATTTTAATAATAATAAATTAGATATGTGAAGAGTCATGTCCCTTGGTGAAGAAGTTACTCATATGAAGAGTCGTGTTCCTTGATGAAGAAGTTATTCATGTGAAGAGTCATGTCCCTAGATGAAGAAGTTACTCAAGTGAAGAGTCATGTATTACTTATAAATAATGTCTCATGTAAAAGGCCAAAGTGTGGCTTGGCAGACTATTATCTAAATATATCAGAAGTATTCTAACAGAGAGATTGTTGTGTGTTTGTGTCAGTGCACCAGTGTGTGTGAGGACCTGTGATACCACATATTTGACTCTCTTCTTTTGAAACTTAAATATGGAGTATCTTCCATTTTTTATTTTTAAAAGCTTGCAGTATTTTAATTTTATAATCCAAAATACTTTTATTTTAGAGATTTTTCTTAATTTGTACTGTATTTGATTAAAATTTCCTTTTTATAAGAAAGAAAAGTAAAAGTGGCTCATCCATCAATTGCAGCTGCAACTTCCCTTTAAAGTTTTAAGAGCAAGTTGTTATTTTGGAATTGGAACTATCTTTGTCTGGAGCCTGAAATACAAATATACAATAATGGAGTTACAATGAGCAAACCCATTAGATCAGGCTATAGATGTAGACAGCCACCAGCTGCAACTTTCCTTGTACTCGATAACACTGACTCCATTATTCTGATTTAGAAATAACATTTCGTGGGTGTTTTGAAAATTGGATCAATTAACGTTAGTAATGTACCTGATATTATTTCCACTCGTTCAATGCGTTTTCTTTTGGTTTTCAGTTATTAGTTCCATTAGTTTGTTTGTCAGATTGGTTGATTAATTAGCTACTACTTTGGTTGAGAAGTTTCCTGAATATAAACAAATAAGATAATATATTATATATTATAGTGGGACTTTTATTTAATTAAGTAATTTATTTTGGAGAATAGAATTAATAGTGGGACTTTTATTTTGGTCATTCTCTTTATTAACTTCACATTTTATATAGTTATTTTCACATACTAGTATAACTTATAGAGTAATACTATTCTGGTATTTTTTTATAAGAAATAAATAATAATAATGTTTTTAACACTACCATTTGTTTTCTATAAAAAAAATTAAAGGGAGTATTTTTTTTTACAGATTATGCAATTTCTTTAAATTTCAATTTAAACTAATTATATATAAAGTATTTTTAAATATGGTTTTGTTTGATTTTAGTCATTGAAAAAAAAATTGTTACCTTTAAATCCTCACATTTTCTTAGTGTTCTTTTTTTTTAGTTCTTATCATTGATTTATTAAGTTTAGTGTTGACATGCATAACAAAATGAAGAATATTAGTAATAATTAAGATAGTTAAGGTAATAAAAAATATTTTAAATTAAGATAACCAGATTATTTTTTAATAAAATATGAAATATTATAAACATACCTTTATTAGGAATTTTAATCAAATGTTTTTTAATATTATTTCCTTAAATATTATTTGTAATAGTATCTAAAATAAATATTAGTATAATGTAGAAATTGATATTTATTCTATTATTACAAAAACTTAAATTACTATTTAAATTTTACAAAAATAACTTGACCATCAAGACCATCTCCAACGTGTTTACTAAACTTGTCCTATTTTATTGAACATGGAAGGATCCTAAATTAGTTTTGGGCATTGGAAATAGTTGAGTTGGCAGCCAACCTAAGCAACAACAACTTATCTAAATTATTACAGTTATTTAACTAAAATAGGTCTCAACAGTCAACATGTACATATTTGAGTTATATTTTGGCCTATGTTGTTCTATCTGTCTATGTCTCAAATCAAACACAGAAAATTCTGATTTATTAACTCCTACATTGTCACATCTCTAGTGTACGTTTTTTTTTTTTATATATATATATATTTCAAACGAGTTTCCTCTATCAATTTTTTCTCGTGTGTCACATGCTCGATGCCTTCACCCAACCTTCTGGTGTCCGATGTGTTTGTTAACACATTCAGTGATTCACCAGATTAGAAGAGATGGAAGGTTTCATTCAAACCTTATTCATTCATTCAATGAGTTACACCATTAACATAGTAAATATATAAGTGCTTAAATTCCATAGAATAAAAAATACATTTTGTCCAGTAAATAATTATGCAATCCAACTGTACATCTGGTTGTCCAAATTACATAATATCATAAGTAGTTATTTCAAATATTATCCAGTCGAGAGAATTTATCATCAGATATAAATCTTTATTCTCTCCTTTTATAATAAGATATGTTATAAAATTAATTAGTTGATTTGATATTTTATTATTAACTTTTTGACAAAAAAAGTAATGTTTTTTAATATAGTTGATTTAAATAATATTTGAGTTTTGTCGAATTTTGATAAAGATTATTTTATCTTAACGTATAAGAGGATTAAGAAAGAAAAAAACCTTAAAAAAATAGTACTTTTCATATGTTGATTTTTCTTTTATAAATAAAAATAAAAGCAAAGTTGTGAGGCGTGGGGGAGAGAAATAACAACTCTTTTGTAAATAACGGTAACACGAGAGGGCATTTTGCTATTTTCCAAACCCCACCCACATTCGCAAACATTAGAAAGTAAAAATTCGGCCCTTCAACTCAAATTTTCTCATTGGACTACTTCGTCTTTGCCTGCGCACTGCGAAAAGAACAGTTAAAGTCAGAGACTCTTCACGCATACACAAATTTTCAATATTCTTATTTTTTATTACAACAAAAACAAAAAGTAAGCAGATTCCTTATTCAACCAGGGGGTTTGCCTCAAAAAATCTCATCGGAGAGAAAAGAGAAAGAGAGCGAAGATGGGTTCACCGTCGACGACGGGTGATACGAACAAGATAGCGGTTCGGTCGTCGTTTGTGGAATCGTTTCGCGGTTGTGGTATCTCCGGGATCCGAATTGACAAGGAGGAGTTGAAGAAGCAGCTGACCATGCCGCAGTACCTGCGCTACGCAATGCGCGATTCCATTCGGCTTCAGGACCCCGCCGCCGGCGAGTCCCGCTACAGCAGCCGCGCCGAGGGTGAGGACGCCTTCGTTCCGCCCTGTCCCATGGTCGTCTTCATCAACCCCCGCAGCGGCGGCCGCCACGGCCCAGCCCTCAAGGAGAGACTCCAGCAACTCATGAGTGAAGAGCAGGTACTCCTACTATTACTACGCCTTCTCAAATTGCTTGCGCGTCTTTTGAATTTCTCTGTTGCTCGAATTACGTGACACTGAACAGAGAAAATCGTGTGATTAATTGGATCTGGTTAGAGAGACGCTGAAACTACTGAACCTTTGAGTGAGGAAGTATCGTTTTGAAGGATTCTACTAGTTGTATAGACACTGCTATTGCTTTGAGATTCACCATGTCCTGTTACATAACTGTTTTTTTTTTTTCTTTCGAGTTCACGCGTATATGAAATTTAAGTTACTTTCGTGAGTTGCTGATGGATGTGGTTTCCTTGTTTGAATTTTTACTTCTGTTATTTTCTGCAAAACTTTGTCTTTCCGTGTTTTGATTGTTGTTTGGTTGTACGCTGCAGGTTTTTGATCTGTCGGATGTGAAGCCTCATGAATTTGTACGGTATGGATTGAGTTGCCTGGAGATGTTGGCGGGTCTTGGCGACTCTTGTGCCAAAGAAACACGTGAAAGAATCAGGGTTATGGTATGATGATAGAAGAACTGGAACTTATTTTTCAATTCACATCGTAAAATGCTGTGTGTAATTGCACAAGTTGTTGTGATTTGTAGTTTCTTGCACCACATGTCATCTATAAATTATGTGCCAAACTTGGCTCCCGTGTTGGGTTTCTTCCCGTTGTGCATACTTACTTTAAAAAATTTGGGGAAGTTATTATGATTAGGAGATGATTAGTTATTTTATCTATTTTCTCCTTCTGAATAAATCTGAAATAGATGAAGTATGATGATTGACAAGTGAATGGTTATGTAGTTATTTCTTTATTTTTTAAATGAAAAATGTGATTTTGTGTCAAGATGCATGTGAGACATGATGTGAATAATATTATGTACTGGATTCAAATATTAGATGTTGTATTACCATATTGGCAATCACGTTGGAATGGATGAATGAAACTGGTCGATTTGACAGGTTGCTGGAGGTGATGGTACAGTTGGTTGGGTATTAGGATGTCTAACAGAACTTCGCGCGCAGGGTCGAGAGCCAGTTCCTCCAGTAGGGATCATACCACTGGGGACGGGCAATGACCTGTCTAGGAGTTTTCGTTGGGTAAGCATCCATATGCTTGCTAATTATGGGTTAAATGAATGTCGGGTCTACTATGCTAATCTGTCTTTCTGATATTTATCAGGGTGGGTCATTTCCGTTTGCATGGAGGTCTGCAATTAAGAGAACACTACAAAGGGCTAGTAATGGGACAGTTAACCGTTTGGATAGGTATTGTGTGCTTCGCTTATAGTTTATATGTTTTTCCTTTACTGAGTTAATTTTGATGCTGGATGTGAAGTAGTGCTGAATTAAATGAATTTGGCTTTCAGCTATTGCCATTATTAGTTTCACATACAATATGAGGACCATAAAATGAAAATTTATTCTGCATCTTCTATGGATTGACTTCTAGAATTGTGAAATTTGGGTTTTATACAGAGATATACTTTTAATCAGTTCTCTTTGCTTTGTGGGCTCATATATATAAAGTTGGTAAAATTTATTTTTCAATGCAGTTGGCGAGTTTCACTTTCAATGCCAGAAGGTACACCTGTGGACCTACCTCATTGTTTGAAGAATACAGAAGAGTCCTCTCTTGATCAGGTTGTGGGTCTGGTTTATCATATCATTTAACTTGTTTTAGCACTGTATATGAATTGGTTAGGCTTGTTTTGTATTGGCAATGTTTTCTTGAGCATACATAGAGTATTTGGTTCCCAAATGCACTTCCTTCATATATAGGTAGCGAAGGATTAGGTTAGTAGTAATCTTTGGCAATGTTTTCAAGTGTTTCATGAAATCACAACTACTTACTAAATAATGAATATCAAAAATAAATTTTTTCAAGTGCATATATTGACTCACTAGGGCATGGTTATTCTGTAAATTCTAATCATAATATTTATACTTCTATAAAGCATATGCCCCATTATTTATTTATAACATTGTCCTTGTCAAGGTCTTTCTATAGATTGCATTTCATTTTGTACATGAATGGCTGTTTCTAGTACACTCAACTTGCTATGAAGTGTTAAATTTGGAACAGGCTGCAAAGTATAATTTGAATCAGCATTGAACTTTTTACAATTAGTTTTTCAATTTTTTCTCAATTCTTGCTGTCCAATTTATTAGCATAATTTTTTTTTTGGGGTTGTAATATACAAAGTTTCTCATGCCTGCTCTGTGCAGGCCTTTGAAATAGAGGGAGAACTACCAGAGAAAGTTGCAAGTTATGAAGGCGTGTACTATAATTACTTCAGCATAGGTACTTTGTTCTGTACATCAGTAGTGTCATATTTGTGCCTAAAATGAATATTTCTGGAGTTTGTATCATTTTTTCTATTTTAGATTTTTAGTGCCTTAGATGGTGGATGAGTTAATCATTGAGAATGAAGTTACTATATGTCAGTTGTATGATACATTATTTTAAAGCTAAATTTCTCCCTGCATTGTATTGATGTATTCTAGAGAGACATTTCAAGAATGGAGTTACTGACTTATCATGCATGCTGCTCATATTTTTAATGTCTGAAGTTTGGCTTATGGGCCTACAACTATTTTGTGCAACAATTGCTTCAAAAGCTTAAGCAAGATGTGACCATGCCTTTGGGATTGCCTCACTGAAGTGAATTGAGAATTCCTTTATACCTGAGATTTTTTGTTTTGGTTTTCTTCATCTGTTTATGTCTGTGTATGTATAATATAGAAACTTAAGATGATTGGACTTTCTTGGCTTAGGGTGATGGTAGGATGGAAATGTTTTCAGATAGCTCAATTGAATCTCTAATCTGTATATATGAGCACTCATAGAATATCCTGTTATATTTTACAGGAATGGATGCCCAAGTAGCTTATGGCTTCCATCATCTACGCAATGAAAAACCTTACCTTGCAAGTGGTCCAATTTCAAATAAGGTATCTATGGAGCTGTGGAATGTGTTTTATAAATTACCTTCTTGCCTGCTTTCTCCAGTTTACCTAATTTGATGTTACAGTTTTAGAAGGTAATCTATATTCTTTTTTTCTTTTTGCAGCACACTGTATTTGACATAACATTTTAGCATAGGTGTAGGTGTTAACAGTCTAATGGCTACCATGTCTCTCCTAAAAATGACATAATAGATTTTAGTCAATAATGGTCTGTGTGATCATTGATCAATCCTTTTCTTTTTGGTTGCAGATTATATACTCGGGTTACAGTTGCACACAGGGCTGGTTTTTCACACCTTGCGTAAGTGATCCAGGTCTAAGGTAAGATATGCCAGCTAAAGCAGCTTTATCCTTGTGATAAATCAGAAAAAGCAAAGTGCTCCTGATGACTTTTGCCTTTTGTTTTTCACCTTATGTGCAACAGATATTACTCTTCATTTGAAAAAGATTATTTTACTATTGCAACAAGAATTGTTCTTTTCTTACTGTAAAGGAATTAGAAGTTCTACCCAACCTCCTGTCTTTGGAAATGATTTTTTTTTTTCCAACAGTGAGGAGTTTCAGATCATCTGTTTGTGGATGGATACTCACGTGTATATGTTAGGTTAGGTCATATGCAAGTTGTGTCTTTCTTTCTATTTTTTATAGGACCCCACTTATTCAATGACTATCAAGAGAGAGAGACACACACACACACAAATGAGAATCCATATCCCATTTGTTTAATTTGACATGATTTCACTGTAGCGGCATTTTGTGGCACCGTAGCACCGCTATGCTGATGGTGTCCAAAATCCTGGGAACGGCCTCTAATATTAACTTGAGGGGCATTTTATGGAGGTAATTTGGATTTGGGTAAAAAGAATTTCAGCTTGTAGATAACCCTTTTAAAGTTCAAAACTATCATACCTCACTTGCTCCTCTCCTACCTTGTGACTACTGCATGACCACTTTGTGACCCTGTCCAAATATATAAGCAGTTAATCATTTCAACAGCAGCGGATGCCATGACTGCTGAAACAAAATGGGGAAATTCTCACTTGATTTTATAGCACATGCTTGTTATAAACATGAGAAGGGGTAATTTCAGTTGAGAAGAGCCATTTCAGTCTTCCAGCATGGTCCATTTGAATATTCTTGTGTCCAGCATGAGTCTGTTCTGTGACAAAGAAGTTGCATAGTGTCTTTGGATTTATGGTGGTCTGCAACTTCTTTCCATGGATTTCACCATGGCTGTATGTTGATACAAGTTATCATATGAGCGATGAACTTGTATTATGATATAATTTATGAAGAAACTCAGTGGCTGAAAAGATGCAATGTTTAAGGTAGATTTGCAGAAATTTTAATGGTCAAAATTATATGGTTAAATCCAGAAGGATGATGTATATATAGGCATTAGAGAAGATCAGATTTACCTTTAGTGTACTTGTTCATTTTCTATTTTGAAAAGGACTCAGTGACATAGATACTTGCCAATGAGTTGTTATAACAAAAAAGCTTTTGCTTTGCAGCACAATTGGCATAGATGTGCCACTTAGTCTGAATTTGGTTTTGGTTTTCCTAATAGATACGTTGCACATCTCTTGCTATCTCCCTGTGCTTTTACTTTATCCTAAATATTGGCTCTCCATATATGTTTCTGTTTGCACTTTCTTTCGTGTATTTTTGCCTTAAGAAAAAAAAAAACTATATGGATATGTTTCGTGTTTTCGATAATAAAGGAAGATGACTGGCTTAATAGCTAATTAGAATATTCCTTGCTATATTCTTAAAAATCCTTTGTGTCATTAGGGGACTCAAAAACATTTTGCGGATGCATATCAAAAAGGCCAATAGCTCAGAGTGGGAGCAGATTGCAATTCCTACTAGGTACTTTTCTCATCCTATTGTACAATTGTTGCTGGTGCATATTATTAACTGGCAAACAAAAAGACAGGCTGAAAGATACCCATTAGTGATTACGTAGGTGTCTGTTAGTGAGGGAGTTAGTTTGGTTAGTTGGACAGACTCAGACTCATTGTAGAAGAAATAAAGCATATCGCCTATAAATAGAGAGAGAGAGGGGGGGGGGGGGAGGTTGAGAGAGAAATCATATTGTCATTTGAGAAAGACACTTAGAAAGTGGGGAGAGCTATAGTGTCTCGTGAATATCCAGGGATATCATTCATTTTGTATCTTCTAACCCTAGCCTAAGGCTGCTACCACATTGGCACAATTGGGATTTAGGTTCATCAATAAAAAACCATTCTTTCCTTTAGATTCTGAACCAGTTGTATCACAAGACGTTTCCTTTTACCATTTTTAGGGGGGAGGTTGAGAGAGAAATCATATTGTCATTTGAGAAAGACACTTAGAAAGTGGGGAGAGCTATAGTGTCTCGTGAATATCCAGGGATATCATTCATTTTGTATCTTCTAACCCTAGCCTAAGGCTGCTACCACTTTGGCACAATTGGGATTTAGGTTCATCAATAAAAAACCATTCTTTCCTTTAGATTCTGAACCAGTTGTATCACAGGACGTTTCCTTTTACCATTTTTAGGGGGGAGGTTGAGAGAGAAATCATATTGTCATTTGAGAAAGACACTTAGAAAGTGGGGAGAGCTATAGTGTCTCATGAATATCCAGGGATATCATTCATTTTGTATCTTCTAACCCTAGTCTAAGGCTGCTACCACATTGGCACAACAATTGGGATTTAGGTTCATCAATAAAAAACCATTCTTTCCTTTAGATTCTGAACCAGTTGTATCATAGGACGTTTCCTTTTACCATTTTTAGTTGTTGGCAAGTGTGCATTTCTTCCGTGTTAGTAGTTTTGACTTCTTGTTGCAGTTCTTGGAAATTCTAATTACTTAAGATTTACTGCCTAGAGAATGTAGCAAGAGTCACAACACAATCTCTTTTATGAAGTTTTTGGTTTGGTCCATTTTGCATGATATGGTTATGTTTCAGTGTAAGGGCAATAGTTGCTTTGAATCTTCATAGCTATGGAAGTGGAAGAAATCCATGGGGTAAACCAAAACCAGAATATTTGGAAAAGGTATGTTGCCTAAGATAATACCTCATTAATGTGATATGGAAGCATTCAATCTCATGTTGCTTTTATTTATTAATAAATATACGGATTGTATAGCTGAAAATATAAGCTAACTAACTTTATGAAACTGTTAGTGTTATTCAAATTTGATTATGATTGACTGAATAGACTTATTGGTGTACTTCCAGAGAGGCTTTGTTGAAGCTGATGTTGCCGATGGGCTCTTGGAAGTATTTGGTTTAAAACAAGGATGGCACGCATCGTTTGTCATGGTGGATCTGATCTCTGCTAAGCACTTAGCTCAGGTACCACAGTTTATTGTTTATGTTCTTGAGTGAATTGCTTACTTTCAAATGCAAAATTTTGAACTTTAGATTCCCTGACTGCTTATGTCTGAGAGTTTGGCACATTCTAAATAATAACTGCTTGCGTTATTTTCTAGTTGCTTTGGCTTGTTGGATTTGAAGAGTCTCATACTATTCTGCATCTGTGTTGATCGTCTTCACTTAGTATAATCTTATCTTGACAAGATCTAGCAATAAATTTGCACATAAATAATGGCAAGATCCAGCAATAAACTCTGCACATAAATATGCCAACAAAAATCTTATATTGACCGGCCTCCCACGTGTGTCCATCTGGGAAAAGGTGGTGTAAAGCCACTCACAGGGAAAAAGAACTAGCCGCTTTATTGGAAATTCAATAACTATATGTCAGTGAAACAATATATCAGCTGCAGTTGACTAGTGAAGGATGCCAGCCTTATTTGCAATACGGCTTGTATCTAATGTTACCTGACTAACAATTTTAAAACTTCATATTTGAGTTCACTTACAATTTTAAAACTTCATATTTGGGTTCATTCTCTTTTCTTTTGTATGGAATGTGTTGACAAATCTATTCATAGCCCATCTCTCTGAAAGTGAATGGTCTTGGTCCCCCTTGTTTCTTTATATTGCCATAATTTGCATTGTGAAAATTTGTCTTTTTCAATGACCAGTCCCACTGGTTTCTCTGTCTTGGCCCCCCTTGTTTCTTTATATTGCCATAATTTGCATTGTGAAAACTTGTCTTTCTCAATGACCAGTCCCACTGGCTTCTCTTGACTATTGAGTTCTGTTTATAAATCTTTCAGGCATCGGCTATTCGATTGGAAGTCAGAGGTGGACAGTGGAAAAACGCCTATATGCAAATGGATGGAGAACCCTGGAAACAGCCATTGAGCAAGGACTTCTCCACATACGTGGAAATAAAGAGGGAGCCTTTTCAGTCGCTTGTTATCAGTGGAAAGTAACTTATAGGTGGTTGACTGGTTGGCTGTTCCATAGCTGACATTCATGAAAGGCTTGTGAATTATATTTATTCTTAGGTATTGGCTCTCCATTACATGTAAAGTTTGATGTTGTAAAGAATTAATCTGCTTTTGTTTTATCGAGAAAATCTTGTTCTGATTAGTGAGTGTAATTCTTTGATGTTTTCCATGCCTGGTGTTAGTCATGGAAGGCATGTGTATTCTATGTAAACTTGGGCATTGAAGCTCCATTATATTTATATGGAAAAATTGCTGTGGAAAAAAATTCTCTTTTTTTTCTAATAAAATCCAGTTTACACTTTACATAATCTTTAGAGTTGGCAATATTTTCACTCATTTTTGTTTCATGGAAGAAGCCTCGCAGCCCTAGAGAGGAAGAGGAGTTGTCATATGGGAGCAATGGTCTAGTCGAGAAACAAATGAAAGAATATCACTTTTTCTTTTAATTTTAGAATAAACTATTAATTTGGTTTTTTTTAGCAAAATACATAAATATCCCTTTAAGTTTGGACATATTAGATGTGCATCCTTTATGTATTTGACATCTACATAAACATTCATTATTTTGAAATTTCAGTAACACTAGTATCCCTTTTCATGTAATGATGTTAAATTCGTTTATCCAAAATAGTCACTGTTAGTCATATAATCTTTTTATGAGATTTTTTATGACAAAAATACTCATGTCTTTTCCACCAATAGTTTAAATCATACATTTTAAGGGTTCTTCATGCCTTTGTTACTTTTTGTTTGATTCTTGTTGGCCAAATCGATTTTTTCATACCCTTGTTTGATTTCTTCATGCGTTCGTGAGTTATTGATCGTGGGTCTGGGTTTCATTTGCTTTTGTACTGAAGGTTTCACATTTTGACAGAAATCACAGTTTGTCTCAGTTAGCAGAAGTCGAACACCATCGTAGAGAAACCAGTGGAGAAATTTACTTTCAACCCAAGCAGACGTATATGGTGGCCATTGAAATCCTAGCAAACGAAGATGGTGGCCATCGAACTCGAGAGAGAATTCAAACCCTAGCAAAACACATTTTGGGGAGTTTTTAGAACATGTGAGGGAGTAGCAAATGAGGAATTTCATAACTATGAAGGATAATTTCAATCTTTCACAAACATACTAACAACGTTAATTAATGGATTCAGTTAAGGGTACAAAAAAATGCATTTTAAGAGAAAGGATGCACGTGTAATATGTCCAAACTTAAGTTGTTTGTATAATTTACTCTTTTTTTATCTTATTCGATTTGGTCCCTCTTAAAAATAAGGTTTATTTTAATCTCTTTTTTTATATTAAAAAAAGGAGAAATACTTGCAACACATTCTATGATTAACTGAAATTGGAAATGAATTTTTTTTTAGGTTTCACTTGTTATTTAATGATTTTTTTTTTAATTTTATAGTTTTCAATAAATTCTAACGAATGATAGTGTGTATTAGGAGGAACATGCTGCTAGTATTTTTCTTAATTAAAATGTTTCAATGCAACTTTCTTCATCCAATTGAAAATGACGCAGTCAAGCATTTAAAAAAAAGGAATTAAATTAAGTATGAAAACAGTTATAGTAAGGCATTTTTGGAAAATAAGAGACTAAATTGAACTTTTTATTATATAAAGAGATGAAATTGAATAAAATAAATAAATAGAGACGAAATTAATATTTTTGTCTTTATTTTTTTTTATTATTCTTGTTTAAGAGGTTTTTTCTTTTACAGGTTGACTTTTTTTATTAGTTGTAAATTTGTGATTGGTATTTGGTTGTTATATTTATGTCCACTCAAAAGTTACTCACTTTCCATTGGAATCAGACACCACAAATTTCTCCTAATACAGCCACTAACAGCTACCAACAACTTACGGATTGTAACCTAAGAATAGTACTATTATACTATTTATTATTACAATCAGAGTAGGCCCCATTAAAAATATGCAATATTTAATTAATATTCGGTGAATGAGCTTATGGTGATTGTATAAGTACTGATAGATCATAGATGTCAATGTAGTTGACTTGTAGGAGGGAAAAGCCAGCCGAGGAAAAACTTTTAGAAAGATTGCCACTTGAGTTTAGGCTCGTAAACGTTTTAATAAAACTAGTCGAATGCGATTTTAGTCAACTTTGAAATGAACAGCACATGTAACTGTATATATAATGCGATGACATAGATATTACAAACCTAGCAGACCCTTTTAGTTATGATTCAATTTCTAATCATATGCATGATGGATGTATGCATTTTTAATATACATATAGGTAAGAGATCCAATTGAAGTCCAAAAAGTGTGCGAGATTAAGTGTTGACTGTTGTAACGTAATTCTGCGTGTTAAAACTAAAGTCCGGACATAACCCCCCCCCCCCCCCCCCCCCCCCCCCCCCCCCCCCCCCCCCCCCAATTAACTTGTTTGCAATTACCAAGCCATACATATGCATGCATGCATAATTTAATTTCCATCTGGAAGGAATCTTTGAGAAGGTCTTGTTAATTAAACGACCTTTATTCCGTGGGTTGAATCATGATTTGGACGAACACTTGTTTTTGCAGAAGCTGTACCGGTGAACAAATGGTCTATTTAAATGTAAGATTCTTTAGAAATATTTAAAAAAAAAAGTAAAAAGAAAAAAATGGATGAACTTCTTCTTAAACTAAAATAAGTTTTTTATTAGTTCATTTGTAGATGTCATTTCATCTTTTAGAAAAGCTATAAGGCCTATTTAGATGTAAACTTCTTTGTAAGCACTTCTAGAAAAAGAAAATAAAAAAAAAATGAAATGAACTTTTCTATAAGTTAAAATGAGTTTTTCACTAGCTCATTTATAGATGTCATCTCATCTTTTAGAAAAGTTATATTGATGAGCTTTTAAAAATTAGCCAATAGAAAGCTTATTTTTATTTTGGAAAAGTTTATCTCATTTTTTTCTTCTTAGTTTCTTCTTTTAGAAGTTCTTCTAAAGAAATTTATCCAAACAAGTCCTATATTAATGAACTTCTAAAAATGAACTAATAAAAAAATTATTTTTATTTATAAAAAAATTTATCTATTTTTTATATTTTATTTTAGAAGCATTTCTAAAAATATCTATCGCCCAAATATCTCTTACTACATGCTTTAGCTATCAAAATGGGCTTTTGCCATATAACTGTTTCTGAGACCAATAGCGCTAATAAAATAGAAATCCCTGTAATCAAGAAGAGCCCTGAAAAGCTATAAAAGTTGAGACTTGGAGTAGCAGAAGAAATTTCCGCAGACGGGTCTTCTCCTCCAAGAAGATCATTCTTCCCAAAGTATTTTTCCTCAATTTCTTTCATTAAATCACTTTCAGTCACCTTCAAGATGGCTCTCGAAAAGTAAGCCGTGAGATTGGAGTTTAAAGGGAAGGCCTGATACATTAAATAAACACAACTAGTTATAATACTATATGTAGATAAATGCAGATTATGCAGTCACTATATTGTACATGTATATATAATTTGATATTGAAAAATTTAATAAATTCCTTTATTTTTAAAGCAAGAAACACAAAATCAGATTTTGTAACTAACAACTGATTACTGATAGACTAATAAATTAGTTACAACTTCTATAATTTATATGTGTTTAATTAAGTATACTTTAAAAATAGAAATCAAAAGAAAATGAAACTAAACAGAACACAATCATAAACATTCTGTTATGTTCTGTTTACACACCAAAGGCAAAGGCTACCGTGGATTGTTCAAGAATGAGAAATAGAGAGGAGGCACTTACAAAACCAAAGCCATCATTTCTATATCTCGGACCAGCCAAGATGTAATTGGATTTGGATCCGTATTCTTGAAGGAAGACTTTAAGGTAAGGCACTTCATCGAATATAGCTGCAACACCACCACCTTGGCCTCTAGATTTTAAAGCATTATAATACTCAGCACTGTTGTTATATGGCCTCAGCTTGGATGGGTCAAAATTAAATTGCTTAACCAGCACATCTTTAACGAAAGATCCAGTTTGATATCCAACATAATAATCCTCCCCTTTTCTCAGAAAACTGGGTCTTAACTGATCCAAGGTCAATATAGAAGTCAAGTTTGCAGTGTAACTTTGCATGAGCACGAACGCCAATAGAAGCCATACCATCAACACAAATCTTGAGCAGTTCTTGACGACTACTTGTCCTGAAAATTCATAATTAATATACAGTAATTAATTTATACATAAATTATATTTTTTTTAATCTCAAAATAAGTGTTGTCGTTGTTTTACAAAAACAAAAGAGATTTTTTTTTTATTTCAAATGTGATACTGATTTTGAGACAGAATATTGTTCTGAAAATTCATAATTAATATACATTAATTAATTCATACATAAATTATACTTTTTTTGTCTCAAAATAAATGTTGTCTTGAGTTGTTTTACACAAATAAAAGAGATTTTTTTATATTTCAAATGTGATACTTATTTTGAGATGGAAGGAATAGAAAATTAAAATATTAATTAACACTATTTATATGTTTACTCTCGGGAAGAATGGCTTGGGAAATTGGAAACCATAAGATGGCTGCAGGGCTAAGCTTTGGTCGATTTGGAGAATCCTCATGATGAGGAAGTGCATGTACATTTCTTTCCATGATGAGTATGGAGACCCCTATCAAGGTAGAGATGATGATTATGCTCAACCAAAGATCCCAGCTGAAGGGTTTCACAAAAATCCACATGGTTTGTTTCCTCCCATGTTGAGCTGGTACCAACATTTTAACTCCCGAACCTGTATATGGCAGTGTGAAGTCTACGAAATTCGAACGGTTGGCAAGAATTGTTACATCCCCTACCACAGCATCGTACTCCTGTTCCATCGTTTTTTTTTTTTCAGTAAAGAGAAAGTAGAGAATAGCCATCAAATTTTCTGGCTTCATTATATATTTTTCTAAATAAAAAGGCATATATATAATAGTGAAATTTACTAACCTTTGTTGTTATCTGTTGGAGAAGTGAGTCGTATGATCCAGCTCCAGAGCTGTCACTTGGTGCAACATCATAAGGTAGAATATCCAGCGAAACCTTGAAAGGTAAAAGGTTTACAACGGCATTGAAGACATCTATGCAATATCCAGATACGTTGTGCTTTTGTTCATTAGAGTCCCAAACTACATTCACAAATTGGCGAAAACCAACTTTGTTGGGTACCCCTACTCTCAACTTTACCGGTGTTGCATTTGACCCATTCCCCGATTGTGTGTGTAGCAGCACAAGCAAAAAAATCAGAAACCAAGTGAGAAGGAGTGAGAAGCCCTTGGCCATATCTTATTAGATTATAGCTAGTATATATTAAGCATGGAAACAATATTGTCAACTCCATCTCCTCTTTATACAGAGAGTTTGAGTTGGAGACTAGTGGTTTTGTTTTTAATTATCCAATTTCTTTCTCCATTTTAGTCATTCTACTTAATGTTGGGTCCAGAACAATTACACAACAATTCAAATAAGAGAAAAAAAGAAAAGAAAAGAAAAAAATAACATACAGAATTTACTCTCATTCACCTAATATGGACTAAGTTCCAATTATTCACTATATTTCTTCACTCCTACAATTGCACTCAGATTATAAGAAAATAAATAGATTTAAAAATTCTAAGCACATTAGTTATTCATGAGCCCAAACTTAAACTACAAATAATAAAACACAAGATCAATAACAATACCAGGTCTCCAAAAAAAAAAGTTATGAGGACGCTGCCCCCTACTTCCTCTGGGGAGACTCCCCCGGACTCTGCTCGCTCACTAAGAAGCGGGACTCATGCATACCTTCTGAAAGCATAATATGAATAATACTCAACACTTGTATCCTATATGTAATATCTTTATTAATTTTTTTCATCCTTTTGTATTAATGATCTTGTGTATTTAAAGTAGAGCATGTGGTATATTACATTTTTAATTTTCTCCCATATCTATTTTCAAGTAATTCCTTATGTCTCTTGCTAAAAATATAATGTATGTAATTTATCTTACTTTTGCGTAAGTGAAGTCCTTAGTTGCTAAATTAAAGTTTATTTCCAAAGTTAAAACTTAATGTTAATTACTTTTCTTGATTTCAAAATCAAAACTTATATCATCCACATATTAAAAAGCGCAATTAGGAACTCTTTTGTATGTTCTGATAAACGCGCCTAAGGTTTGATTAAATAATTAAGGGTTTAAAACTAAATTTTGATGTAATACTATCTTTGTGGGAAAGTGTTCAGTCACATTTTTTGGAATTCTCGAACTAATAGTTAACTCTTCATAATGTCTTGTATAGTCCAGATGTAACTCACATGAGCATTTTAATTTTTTTCTCCAAAATCTTCCAGAACATTTCTTTTGATACTCAATCATATATATATATATATATATATATTCAAATTAATAAAATTAGGATTAACTATATTTTTATTTCTGTTTTTTTTTTCGAATTTTCACTTTTAATTCTTGAAAAAAAAAATTTTTGATCGATCTTAGCTTCCAAATTTTTATTTCGTTATTTTTTTAGTGTTTATCGTTAAATGTTACAACTAAATGATGATGATCATTAATTGTAATAATATTATATTATATAATGATTCAAAACTCCCAAAAATTACTTAGGCAAAGCGTGTCAATAGTTATTAAAAAGTTTTTTTTGGCTATTAAAACCCAACAGAAAATGTTTTTGCTTTTTTTTTTTTTTCTTTTGTTGCTTCCTCATCAATCGCAAGTCCTGTTTCAAATCAAAATAAAATTCAATAGACCCAAATCCAAAATCAGATTCAATAATTAGATTTTAAAAACTAAATAATCACAATTGTTTAATCTTTGTTAGAACCCTCCACCACCTCTTCCCCCAAAACCAAACCCAACCCTAGCCCCAAAACACAGGTGACGTGTGTTGACTGCCGAGTGCTACTGCCAGTGAATTTCTTAGCTTTGGGGAAGTTCTAGTTTGGGCTTTGCGAAAGTCACGAATCTGAACCAAAAACTTTTTTTTTTTTTTTTTGGGGGTTGTGTTTTGATTAAACGGTGTTAACGGATTCTGCGGAGGAAGAGAACATGGTTGTGGGAAATTGAGTCGTAGTTGGCAAGTAATGCCGACACGCGAACACGCCTTACATTGTCGTAATTCTTAGCGCAAGGATCTCCAAGAGGGTTTTGGTTCGCACTCTCTTCGCCTTTGCCGCCAACCCTCTCATCGTCATTGCCATCCTCTACTCACATCCATGGACGACACGCCTGACTGGGATCGTGCACCCTCTTCCAGCACGACGGTGTCGGGGTCGGCGATTGCGTGCTGTTTTTTGTGTTTTTCACGTTTCAGAGGAGCACTTTTTTACGTTTCAATGTTTTTTGTGGGATCCTTCAAATGTTTTTCACGTTTCAATTGGACATCTGACTATCTGAGTACGGGGGCGTTGGTCATTGGATCAAATTTGAAGGATGATTTATATGACATTTCAATATATTTGACCGGAGGATATTGCATAAATCAAACCACGGCCTTCTTGTTCTATTAAAATCCCTTCTTGTTTTAAAGTTTTTTTATTTTTTTTTTTAAAATTAACTATCTATAATTTTATATTATTAACACATAATCTTATATCATTTTTTACCAAAAACATCTTATATTCATTTTTATATTAAAATAGATGTTTAAGAAGTACTTAATATTTTAATATACTTTTATGGCATGTTTATTGTTTAATTGTTTGGATATATTGAAGAAAATGAATTGCACTCTGTTACAAATTTCTTGTCGTTTTTTAACTCAAAGCTTTTTAATACCCATTGAAATGTTTTGGTTAAATGATTTTCAACGGTTTTTCAATAGTTAAAAAATTAATCACCCCAAAACATAATACGATATTATTAAAATTAATGGTGATATTTAATTGTAGGAACTAAGAACATTAACGAAATAAAAGTTCAGATTTAAGATTAATCAAAATTTTACTAAAAAACTAAAACTGAAAACTCAAAAGAAAATATTAAAAAAACATAATTAACCCACAAAATTACATGTAAGGATCTCTTTCTTTAATTACTTTTTATCAACCTTTGAAACCAAATTGGTTCTGTGCTATCATGGTTTCTGTCCTCAATCACTTTTTACATCTAAATATTATTACAAACAAATAAAATAGCATGAAATTATATAGTTATTAAATTTTAAACATATACACACAAAAAGTTAAAGATTATTATTTGGTTATACTTTAGATAACCAAATAAATTGTTTTTAATATACAAAGTTTAAATAAAATTATATAGTTATATTTATTTTGACACACAAATTGAATTCTTTATAGACATGAAAAATATTTATAATTGCTACTGTAATTTAACCTCTTTTATTTTATGAAATATTAATTTGATTTACTTTTAATTATATTTTGATACTTTTGTGTTAAATATATTATATATTAAGTAAACAATTATTTGTTATGTTATACGTATTTATTAACATTTTGACTTTGCGTTATTGGAATATTATTAATATAAAATTATAAATACATCACCAATGAAATATACATAAATTAACATTTTATTATTATTTTTTGTTTATTCAAGGATTCGTCACGATGAAGTCAATCCATATACGGGGGTAAAGAGATTGAAAATAAATAAAAAGAAAAAGATCGAATGATTGGTGGTAGGAATGAAATTTCCTAAGGACACATATGAATATATGATGACGCAATTTCTATGATATTCCAATTGAAAATCCGTTTCAAGTCTATACGGTGGCCCAATAATTTTTAGAATTTTGATACTGTTAATTTTTTAATTAATTAAATTATATACTTTTATTAATTATTTTTCTATTTTTTAAAATTAATCATTCATTATTATTTTTTAAAATTAAAATTTTAATTTTTTAAATTAAAAAATGATTAAAAATAATTTTATATGTCTAAATCCTAAAATATTTTTAATTATTTTAAACACTTTTTATAAATCCTAAATCCCAAAATATTTTTTTATTAAAAGTATTGAAAGTAACTAAAAAAGATTTTAGAGTTCATATTTCTAAGTTTATCTTTAATTATATTTTCTAATTTAAAAAGTTATAATTTTAAATTTTTAAAAAATAATAAACAAAGATTAATTTGAAAAAATGACATGTATTTTAATTAATTAAAAAATTAATAATATCATAGCCTCCCAAATTATTAGGAACATCATAAAAACTCTTTTTTATTTCTATAGTTTCACTAAATTACTGTTTTAACCATTAGCAAAAAAAAGAAAATTACTCTTTTAGTATTTTATATTTTCAATTTTTTTAATTTGATCACTCTATTATTAAAATGTTCAATACATTTTTTTAATTTTAAAATATGTAATGTACGTTCTTCCTGTTTTTTGCATGATGTTGGCTTATTAGTCCAATAAAAAATGTACACATCACTAGCATTGTAAATGAAAAAAAGACAAAAAGAATCACATTACACATATTTTAGCGATTAGAGAATTATAATGAACATTTTAATAATAATAATAATGAGTATCTTAACCTGCCTAATTAATTCCCTTAAAAAATCTGCCTAATTAATAAGCGTCTCAATTCATAACATTCTATATAGGGACGATAAACGGAGTGGCCCCGCAAAAAAAAGGGACGGGCTGGCCTAGCCCGCAAAAAATGCGGGACGGGTTAGCCCGGCCCGCTTTTCTAAAGTGGACTGGAAATGCTAGTCCTCCCCGCTTTAATGCGGGCCAACCCGTCTAAAAAATAAAAAAATAAAAAAGTTAATTTTAAAAATAAATACAAAAAAGTTATTAAAAAATACAAATATGATAATTAAAAAAACAGAAAGTTAAATAAAAGTAAATAATTTAAAATTAATGTTAAATAAATGATGTCATGTGATAATTCACAAAATTACACCATTTGTAAATGGAATTTACGGATGTAAACTGTCCAAAGTGTAATATGTTAGTAATGAAAGATTATTTGAAAGTATCATTATCATAAATATTTTAATATTAAAACTTAAAAGTTAACTATGAAAGTGCAAAAGAGTATAAATTAAAAAAATATACATATTTCAAAATATGTTAAATATATCTATTTAATTTTAATATTTAATATTTTAAATATTATTGGCCCAGTGGACTGGCCCGCCCTGCCCTGCATTTGGCCCGCAATTTTGCAGGCTAGACTGACCCACCCCATTTTTGATTTGCGGACTGATATTATCAACTCAATCCGTATTTTTTTGCGGGCTACGCGGACTGACCCGATGAACCAAATCCATTTTACCAACCCTAATTCTATAATATAATTATTTCATGATATGATCATTTAATATAAAAAAAATCATCATGTGACCATGATGGATGACTGCTAATTTACATTCTAAAATTATATTAATTAACATATATTTTTGGTAATTATTGATAATTAATTAATATATGTGATGTTCAACTATAGATACTCTCTTTTGTAACTTGCGTGGAAGTATCCACGTACCTAAATAAAATGAAAATATTTCGTCTTGTACTAATTCTGTGCTCGGCGCAAGCTACTACATGATGCTAGTATATTGCTATTGTTTGCTTGTTTCGTGACTCAGTCAACGAGTAATGACTATTGACTATAAAGTTGAAGTCTTCCCGACAAGAACCCCAGAGCATATATCTTCACCATGGAAATAAGAATATATGTACGACTGAGAATTGCACCAATTGTCGACTGTTGTAGTCATTAAAGCAAGACAGAGAATTGCAGTTATTTCTCTGAATCTCTAACATGAAATTTGATGCTATATGTTTAAAAAAAATCTTAAGTTGGATTTTTAATATTTTTTAATCTAATAATGCTATATGTTTAAAAAAAATCTTAAGTTGGATTTTTAATATTTTTTAATCTAATAATAAAATATCTTTTAAAAATTTCATGTTAGAGATTCAGAGAAATAACTGCGTACATCTGTACAGTTTTTTTAAAAAAAATATTTCCCATCGGGTAACAATAAAACACGGAAAGAAAAATGATTGAAAAAATAGTTGGAATGCACAAAAAAGAAGATGAAGAAGAACAAAAAAACAAACTAACGATTGAAGATCTAACAAAAAACAAACCAACAAAAAAAAATGCATACCAGAGAAGGGGATGGGAGGAAGAAGAAGGGGCGCGCGGAGGAGGGTAAAGTGGAAAGGGAAGGGGGAAGAAGGGGGGGTCCAGGGGAGAGAGGAAAGAAGAATAAGTGTGTGAAAGATAAGGGGGTGGGTCACGAGAGAAGAAGAAAGTGAAAAAAATGAGGGGGTGGGTGAAATAATCTGATGAGAGAGAGAGGATGAGACTCTCGGTGAGGGGAAAAAAATAATGTTGTTTGTCAAATCGTAGGTTTATACAGTAAAAATTGGCTATAAAATATTAGGTAATAATATTTTATAAATTGCTTTATTATCATAGAATTTTTACATACAATTTTTATTCTCATCTTTTATTTGTCATTTTGTCTATCTTAGTTTTCTAATCTCAATCTTAATTAAATTTTATTTTTATAAAATAGATCCAAATTAATTTGATGAACAAACTTATATATTTTTTTTTTCAAAATTACCACATACTTCCTTTAATTCATAATTCATAAAATCGTCCTCCTTTTTTCTCTCTTTTTTTACCACCACCAAATTATTATATGTCAAACATTCAAACTATTTCCACAGTAAATTATCAAAATTCTCAAATATTTCTTTCAATCTCACCAAACAATCGTGTTTTTAAATGATGAAGTTGATTCGCAATTTTCAAAATTTTCTATTCAAATTGGACTAGAAGATATCGTCGTTGAGAAAATAAGTGAAAGATCTTCTACAAAATGGAAGTGATCTAAGATCTCAATTTGAGATCTTTTATTATTAATATTATGAGCAAAATGTCTTCTATTATTGGAAAATTGTTAGGTAATTTTTCATCATTATGATTTATGTATGATAGAAACTAGAAAGAAAAGGAAGGTTTAGTGAGTGTAAATTTTTGTTGAGTCTAACTCATCATCATGATTTTCAAAGGAACAAATACTTATTTTTATTTTGCAAACTTATCAATTTTTTTATTTATTATGATTTTCTACCATCAAATCTGACATACTATTAAATGATTTTAGAAATCTATTATTCATGATTTCAATTAATATATACATAACATATACCCAAAATTTATAATTTAATTAAAAAAATTTAATAATACTTAATTGTATGCCATAAAAAATTAACCCCTTTGTTTGATATGTAAAAAATTAGAAAGAGGATGAAAGTAATTTAAGATATTTGAAAGAGGAGAAATAAGATAAAAATAATTTTAAAATTAATAAGATCCATTTTATTAGTATTTATTTATTTCTACTTATCTATCTATCTCTCATTTCAACTCTTATCTATTTTTCGTTAATTTTAAAATTAAAATGATAATTAGTTTAAGATAATATTTTTCTTTACTCGACAATTATTATAATACTAAGGAATTATACAATATTCTTCTTTTATTTTCATCACATTCATCTTATTCCACAATTCTGCACTCCATTCCATAACTTATACTATCCTCCACTAACTATCTAAGTAATCTTATTTAATTTCATTTTGAAAACTAAAAAAAATTAAAAATGAAACAAACAATTACACCAAATAAGTAACCTTATTTAATTGCATTTCCACTCCAACATGATTGTTTGTGAAGAATACTTGTAATCTAAAAATATATATTAAATCTTATAGCAAGTAATGTCTTCTTTTATATTTTTTTTTACAGAAAACAAGTAATAGCTTATACAGCCCGAAATTAATAAAGATAAAATATTTTATTTTTTTTCTTATGATAGAGTTATTATTATTATAAATATATATCTATTTTCTCATCTATTTAATTTACTCCATTTATTATTCCTTTCTTTTCGTTCCAATCGATCGAAAGTGAAATGGACGCTTATATTTTGCTTCTATACATGCTTCCTCTACGAGATACTTCCAGGCAAGTTACAAAACATAGAATCTATCTAGTTGAGTATATCTTATATTAATATTATAGAATGTAATTATGTAAATGGTCACATCATAAAATAATTTTGAATTGAAGTGCTTAATTATTAATTAGGGGACGAAACTATTTAATAAATTGGTGTAGTAATGATGTGTAGTGGAAATTTAAAAACGTTTAAAACACAAAAGTCGTCTTAAAGTTGTTTTATTTTGGAAAAATATTAAAAAGTCATTTAAAAGTAAATTTCTGTTAACTGAATCTCTTCAAGAAAAAAGTAATTGACTTTTAGAATTATTTTAAGTTTGGTAGTATATTATATAAGCGAAATCCAAAAAAAGAAAAAAACTCTGCCCAATCCCAATTTATTTTTGACGGGTTTGGTTAGATTTAAGAAATTAAACCCGTAATAATTTTAAGACAAGTTTGAGTTATATTTTGAGTCATCTCAACTAATCTAATGCTATATATCTTTTAAAAATATATTTTTAAAAATATTAATAAAACAATTTTTTTAACTTAATAAATAATATTTTTGTAATATGATACAATAGTTATATATAGAGAGAGAGAGAGAGAGTTTTTAAGGTAACTCTAATAATTTTGGGAATTTTGATATTGTTAGTTTTTTAATCAATCAAATTACATGTTTTATTTTCAAAGTAGCCCTTGATTATTACTTTTTAAATTTACAACTTTTTAAATTAGAAAATATGATTAAAGATAACTTTAAAATTATGAATCCTATATTTTTTAGTTACTTTCAACATTTTTTATAAAAGAATCTATTTTGTATAAAATAATAAAACACCTTTAAGGTTAAAGAAAATAACACAGAAGAGTACTCATCTGAATATTCCGGTCTTATATTTTATAAAAAAAATACTTTTTTAATAATAAATGTTGAAAGTAACTAAAAAGATTTTAGTGTTCAAACTTTTAAAATTATCTTTAAAAATATTTTAATTTAAAAAGGTTGCAATTTTAAAAATTTAAAAGATACTAATGAAGAATTAATTTGAAAAAAAAAGTAATGAAAAGATGGCATGCGATTTGATTGATTAAAGAATTAGCATTACCAAAATCCCTATAATTTTTTGGACACCATAGAAACTCTTACTTTTATATATATATATATATATATATATATATATATATAAAGAGAGAGAAATAATATAGTATATGAGAATGATCCTTTTATGTGAGAATGAAAATAATTATTTTTATTTGTTAAACATTTTAAATTCAAATTAAAATTTCATTTAACCATAAAATTTGTACAAGATTTATTAAACAGAAAATCATATATTTTAAAGATTTAATTTATATTAGGATTGTCACCACAACCACCACTATCATCGCAACCACCACCAACACCATAATTATTGTCATGACCATCGTCTTCACCACCATGACCGTTGTTGTTGTTGCTATCATCACTGTCGTGTCACCACCATGACCATTGTCATCGTTGTCACCACCGTCGTGATCGTCACCAACATGACCATCGTCATCAACACCAACATGACCACCACCACCACCGCGATAAAGGACATATCATATGAGAATGATCATCTTATGTGGGAATGAAAATGACTAATTTCAACCGTTAGATTAAAATGAAAAGTCAAGATTAAAACATTTTAAATTAAAATTAAAATTTCATTTAACTATAAAATTTTCATAAGATTTCCCAAACATAAAATTAAATATTTTAAAGATTTAATCTATGATGTCCTGAAAGATCTCAAAGTTATCATCACTATGGCCACAACCACTGCCATGACCGCTTCTACCATAATTGTCATGACTGCCACCGCCACTCACTACTACAAAAAAGACTTTTTACATCGGTTATTTACCCCTTTCTACGTCGGTTATACAACCGTCGTAGTTAAAGGTGTCGTTAAAAAAGCAAATTTTTAAAGTCGGTTGGCAACCGTCTTAGAAAATGACTTTCTAAGACGGTTGTCAAGTGATAACCGTCTTAGAATGTAATTTTCTAAGACGGTTGTTAGCTATAACCGTCTTAGAAAGTCATTTTCTAAGACGGTTATTAGCCTAAGAACCGTCTTAGAAAGGCACATTCTAAGACGGTTGTTACGTAACAACCGTCTTAGAAAATCATTTTCTAAGACGGTTAGTAGCTTAATAACCGTCTTAGAAAGTCGCATTCTAAGACGGTTTTTTGTTGATAACCGTCTTAGAAAGATACATTCTAAGACGGTTTCAGCGTTACAACCGTCTTAGAAAGACACATTCTAAGACGGTTCTCATCCTCATAACCGTCTTAGAATGTGTCTTTCTAAGACGGTTCTTTTGTCAACCGACGTAGTTTCATTATTTTTTTTTTAATTTTTTTCCAATTTTTTTTACGCGTACATAATAGTAGTTACAGTGATATGATTAAAGTATTACTGGACCATACGAAGTATATAAAAATAAATATTATTTCATTAACAAGAATAAACACAAAGTTTCACTAACAACAATATACATAAGATAAAATATAACATCTATAACAATACATACCTCTTTTCCTTTGTAAATTCTAATATTCTGACACAAAGATATCAATTACATGTTTCAAAAATGTCAAATAAGAGTGAGTTGTCAAATAAGATCAGTTCTACACACGTGTTGTCAGGCAGCTGGAAGTTGGCACACGAGAGAGTCAAAACATATGCGTTCTTAAGCTACAATCCTTGACCTGCCATAATTATTAGATA
>PYAF01004555.1:433888-458567 GCA_007407185.1 Glycine tomentella | reverse complement strand
CTAAATTCCTCCACTTCAATTCAAATTCCACTCTTCCAAAATTTCCAATCGAATAAACTCACCCACGAATCACAACTTTCAGAAAAAAGCGTCAAAATCAGAGAAACACCTTATTTTACGGGTTGGTTTTGCTGTTCCTGTAACATTTACAACCTCTGCTTGTAGCTCTTTATGCTACGGAAATGGGGAAAAGGAGATGTCGGCACCAACTCGAAGCCACGCGAGGACTTTCACGACGGTCACGACAGCCGGGAGGCTCTTTCGGTTGGAGGTAAACACGCGGGGACGGTGGTTCTGTGGTTTGTAGTCGAGAAAGTAAGCAACGACAGTGGGAGAGGGAAACTTAAGCGGAGACAATTTAGGGCAAACGCGACACAATTTCGTGGAGACCCCTGAAGACAAATACTAATACATGCAAAACGGCGCCGTTTTAATTCTTGTTTTCCACATTTCGACACAAAACTAAGACGGTTATTTAAGACCGTCGTTATTTGCAACCATCTAAGACGGTTGACATACAAACCGTCTTTGAAATTGTCATCTTAATTACTTAAATGCCACCGCCCCCCTTTCTAAGACGGTTCCGCAACAACCAACTTAAAATGCCTGTCGTAAAATGACCTTTTTGTAGTAGTGACTACAACTATGATCGTCATCCATTGTCGCCACTACCAGCATTACTATTGTCGTCGTTATTATCACCACCAATGTTATCATCGCCATGACTACCATCGTTGTCACCAACATGATTGTCACTATCACCACCACCGGGCTACGGTGGTGATGGTGGTGGTCGTGATCTTGACGTAAATTAAATCTTTAAGATATTTGATTTTTTTTTGTAAATCTTATAGAGATTTTATGGTTAAATGTGATTTTAATTTGAATTTAAAATATTTAAATCTTGACCTTTCATTTTAATCTAACGGTTTAGACTCGTCATTCTTATTATCACATAAGATGACTATTCTCATATGATACATTATATATATATAAGAACACAACTTCTATGATAACACTTTATTATATGAAAACACAAGAAAATTAATAACAATTATCATATCAAGATTAAAATTAATAGATAGTTAAGATTAAAATATCTAAAATTCAAATTAAAATCCAATATAACCATCAAATCTCTAAAAGATTCACTAAATAAATCATGTCCTAAAATATATTAACTATCGTCAACCCATCATCATCAATTAAACCATGGCTACCACTACCTCCGTCACTATGATCATCATTGTTGTTGTTGGCTTGTTGTCGCCACCACCTCGCCAACGTCAATGGTGGTGGTGGCACTAATGTCGGCAACAATTATGGTAGTAGAGGTGGCGGAAACAACAATGACAAAGGTCATGACGGTTAATGACGGTAGTGATGGTGACAACGACAATTATGTTGATGATTGTGTAACAATGATTTTGGTGGTAGTAATGACAATCATGATGATGATGAGTTAATTTATAATTTTTTATTTATATTTTATTTTTATTTGTAATATAAGTTTATCTAATTACAATCTAATTTTAAAAAAAACTTTATTATTGGAGCAGTAGGTTTTGACTTCTAAATATAGTACGAAAAAAAAAAAGAAAAAGTAGCATTAATAAAGTTAAGGCAAAGTGAGTGGTCATAAACTTAAATTCAAAGTAAAGTAACTTTTACAAAGATTGCCTTTTGAACAGTTTAGGCTCGTAACTGTTTTAGTCAGCTGGAAGTAATGCATTGGGGAGAAGATGGTTAGATTAGGTAGGAATTATTTTCCCATACACTTATTGTTGAGAAAAAGATGGTGAGATTTGGAAGGATATTTTTGCCCATGCGCTTCATTGTTGAGGAAAAACTGATAAAATTCAGAAGTTTTGATGTTTATAGTTGACAAATCATAAAAGTACAAAATGTGATTCACTCTAAGCTTTCTCTCTGTAAATTTGGAAGTTCTTTCTCAAAGATAAGAAAATATGTAGTTTCATAACCAAGCATCGCATTTACTAAATAAAAATAAAGTGTATATCAAGTGTGCGAATACTCAAATATAATTTTAATTATTGAAAAAGAAGAAGTGGTATAAAAAATAGTGTGGAATACAGGATAAATTATGTGGGAGAGTCATATTTATAAGAATGAAAAGAGTCAATGATCGTACAACTATGCTAATAATTTAATATTATGTAAGTACGTAAAAAAATTGTGTGATATTTTAAAATTCACATGATTTTGTATGTTTGATATTTTAAAATACACATGATTTTGTACGTTTTAATTTTGATCATTTATATTAAAATCTAATAGTGAATATTTATTTTTCACTTTTAAAAACATAGTGGATCATTATGGGTTTTATAGTTGTATCCGTTATATTTTTCTTGATGTTCGGTAATGGTGTGTGGAGTCTTGGATTAGGCGTATCTTGTGCTCAGTTTAATCTTTACTAAATAAATAAAACTTGTGTGCCCTTGAGGGATGAATTACTACACAATCATTATTGTTTATTTTGATTAAGAATAGTCACTTATTAGAGTAATCAGATTTTAAGAAAATAAGTGATAAAAATAAGTCTTTTAGAATTATTTTTAATTGAATATATAATTAATTTAAATACATTAAAAAGAACTTTATCATTACATTTGCAGTAGTCCTACCAAACTTAATCATAATTATCTCTAAGAAAAAAATACATGCGTCCTATGTTAAATAAATAAATAAAGTCCAAAAAGTCCGCAAGAAAAGGGTTGTAGCATAACTCTCAATGTTAGTCTTCTGTCTTCAAATAAAGTTCAGACATTGTCCCCTAATTAAGCTATTGAGAACGAATTAAATTAGATTTTTCTATTTCTTATTTTTAGTTTTCGATCTCAACTTCTTGATAATTATTATTTATACGTTTTTCTTTTTTAATGTTTAGTTTGTGATTGAAACATAGAAATTTAGTTTTTATGAGTTTTTATCTCATAAATACTAAAATTAATTGATTTATAGTGTTGATTGCATTTTTTTAGGATTACACGTTAAAGACTTAGAAAATAGATGGAGAATATAGATTTAAAGCACAACTATGAACTTAGCGCATCACCAATATAAAAAAATTTAATTAAGCAAAGTTTTGATTATAAAAAGGGGCATAAGTCATATAAAAAAAAAAACAGAAGCCAAAGAGAAATTCAAGGCACAAAAGAGAGAAAAATCAATTTCACAAAAACTGGTTGATGTCTATTTTCTATTAATTTTCTTCCATTCTAAGCTTCTCGTGACAATATGAGACTAAATTACTCATTATTAGGGGTTAATTAATCAAACACTCAATTCTAACTATCTATTTAATATTTAATGTTATTTTCTTTTCTGAATCTTTTGTCATGTTTGTGGTATGATCATCTATATTATGTAATATTACGAGAGTTTATGTATTGAAAAATGTCTGTCTTAGAACTGGAAAAGAACATCTAGACAATTCATATCTAAGGATAGAATGACATTGTTTAACCTTAAATATACATATTTATTCTTAATGCAAATTATTTGATGTAATTTGATGAGAGATCACAAGTGAAATTAGGTAATTTAGACTATTTCATATGAGAGATCATAGTTAGAATAAATTAGAGAATGAAGATAATATATAAAATAATATTAAATAATTAAAAATCATTAATATTGTATTGATAAAAGTTTTGATATGCTGAAGATCCAACCAATATTCAAAGAAGGTCTTGTTAAACGGCCTCTATTCCGCGAATTGAATCATCATGAGTTGGATGAACGCGTGTTTCGGTGGGAGGTGGAGTGGTGAACAAATACCTCTGGCCGAATGCTTTAGCCATCAAAATGAACCTTCGCCAAATAACAGTTTCTGAGACCATTAGTGCTAATAAAGTACAAATCCCTGTAATCAAGAATAGCCCTTCAAAGCTATGAAAGTTGAGACTTGGAGCAGCGGAAGAAATTTCCACAGACGAGTCATCTCCAATATCCTTCTTCCCAAAATATTTTCTCTCAATTTCATTCATTAACTCACTCTCAGTCACCTTCAAGATGGCTCTCGAAAAGTGAGTGGTGAGATTGGAGTTTAAAGGGAATGCCTGCAATGTAAAATAAACTACTAATTACAATACTATAGATAAATGCAGTCACTATATAGATAATGGACATTCAATTAATTAAATTGTTATTGAAATTTAACTAAATTACTTCATTTATAAAGCAAGACACACAGTCACATTTTGTAGCTAACAATTGATAGACGAATAAGTAACAACTTCAATATTTCATATATGCTTAATATACTTTAAAAACAGAACAAGTTGAATTAAAGCAAAATTTAAGCTAAAACTAGAATGTAGTATAATTCAGTTTTACAACAAAAAGAACGAAATAAGAAAAAATGAACCAAAACAGAACACAATAAACATTTTACATTCTGTTCTGCTATGTTTACACACCTAAGGCTATACCATAGATTGCCCAAGACAAGACCAAGAATGAGAATTAGAGAGAAGGCACTTACAAAACCAAAGCCATCATTTCTATATCTCGAGCCGGCCATGATGTAATTGGATCCGTATTCTTGAAGGAAGACTTTAAGGTAAGGCACTTCATCGAATATAGCTGCAACACCACCACCTTGGCTTCCAATTTTTAAAGCATTATGATACTCAGTACTGTTGCTGTATGGCCTCAGCTTGGACGGGTCAAACTTAAATTGCTGAACCAACACATCTTTAACGAAAGACCCAGTTTGATATCCAACATAATAACCACCTTTTCTTAGATCATTTACATTCAAAAAACTGGGTCCTAACTGATCCAAGGTCAATATAGAAGTCAAGTTTGCAGTGTAACTTTGCATGAGCACGAACGCCAATAGAAGCCATATCATCAACACAAATCTCGAGCAGTTCTTGGCCACTACTTGTCCTGAAAATACAAAACGGTAATTAAGCACGTACATACATAAAGTAAATTCAAACATTAATAATTAACATTATATGTTTAATTACTTTCAGGAAGAATTGCTTGTGAAATTGGAAACCATAAGATTGTCGCCGGGCTAAGCTTTTTTCGATTTGGCAAACCCTCCGGATCAGTAAGAGCATTTACATTTCTTTCCATGACGAGTATGGAGACCCCTATGAAGGTAGAGATGATGACTATGCTCAACCAAAGATCCCAGCTGAAGGGTTTCACAAAAATCCACATGGTTTGTTGCCTCCCATGTTGAACTGTTACTAGCATTTTAAATCCAGATCCTGTATATGGCAGTGTGAAATCTACCATGTTTGAACGGTTGGCCAGGATTGTTATATCCCCTATCACAACATCGTACTTTTCCATGTAAATTTTTTATTAAAGAAAAAATACAAGTAGAGTGTCAAGTTTTTTGCTTCTATTTTTTTCAAATAAAAAGGCATATAAAATAGATAGATAGATACTTGTATGAGATTGAAATTTACTAACCTTTGCTGGGATTTGTTGGAGAAGTGAATCGTATGATCCAGCTCCAGAATTGTCACTTGATTCAACCTCATAAGGTTGAATATCTAGAGAAACCTTGAAAGGTAAAATGCTTACAACGGCATAGAAAACGTCTATGCAATATCCAGATACGTTGTACTTTTTTTCATGAGAGTCCCAAACTACATTCACAAATTGGGGGATACCATTTTTCAGGGGTACCCCTACTCTCAAGTTGATGATAACTTCCGACTTTGATGTTGTATTTGAACCATACCCCGTTTGTGTGTGTAGCAGCACAAACAAAAAAATCAGAAACCAAGAGAGAAGAGATGAGAAACACTTAACCATCGTATCGTATAATTAAAATGCAACAATAGATTGTTATATACGATGTCTGATGGCTTTGCTTAAATAAAATAACTAATTCACGAAAAATTATTACATCTAAATCTAAAGATTATTACAAACAAATAAATAGCAGTTTAATTATTAAATGTAAATATGATTATTTGGCTGTACTTTATAAAATAAAATTTAAAAACCATATAACCAAATTGTTCTTTATAAAAAAATAATTTCAAAGAAAAATATAGTAATTTATTTTGACATATGAATTGAATTCTTTCAAGAGTAAAATATTTATAATTGTTATAATTTATCATTTTCTATTTTTTAAAATATTAATTTAATTTAATTTCTATTATACTTTGACAATTTATGTTAAATACATTATACATTAAGGATTTTTTTATTTTACTTTATATGCATAAAAATTATAAATATATCCTCAACGAAATATACATAAACTAAATAAAATTGATATTATTTAAATATTTTTGTTCATTCAAAGATTGACTTGGCGCATCACGACTAACGAGAGGTGAGTCTTGCAGAAGTCGGTATAAAGGGACAAAAGAGGCGGAAAATAAACGAATTGTATATCGTACAGTAATTTGGTATAGCATACTTTCATTGCATATTTCAGAACTTTAATTATCAAATATATCAACACACTGAAAAATTTGATATCTAAACAAAATGATTTTTTTTTTGGTGAATTTAAACAAAACGATATGATGTTATACAAAATGAAAAATAAAATCTTTAAAAATTGCATGATGCACAATAGTAATTTTTTTATATCATATATATAAACTGATTAATTTGCCACACAGCCACAATTAAAACATCTATTAGTTTTATATCGCTGACAAGTTTGACAAGTTTTTTTCAGCTGAATATATTTTCCACGTCTTTCTTTTATTCAATTATTGTAACCTGAATTCATGGTCATTGTTCAATTTTTTCTTTCAAACTCTTTCCCCGAAAATAACGTTTGATTAATATGAGATGCTTTTATAAGTACATTGACTTGTATAATTTATCTGTATATTAAATGAAATTGAATTGTAATTCTAAGGGTATTTTGCATTTATAATGTATTCTCTTTAAAAACAATGCATGTTATATATTATATTTTTTTGAATTAATTGCATGTTTTTATATTTTCATTTTATTTTATACCTAAATTTATCATATTTTTACAACTTTAAATATTTTGTTTTTTTAGGAGTCTTGAGGGAAGGAAAATGAAGTAGGCTCTTGCAAATCACAGCTTGTCTTTGGTTAGGCAAACGAAAGTTTTGGGTGTTGTTCCTAGTTATATTTTATATGTTGTTTTACCAAATGTAATATCCACCATATTTTCTCGCTGTTTCTAGTGTTCTTAGGTTTTTTTTTCCGTTTTATTAAAAAAATAGGAGCACATGCTATTTAATTCGTTATCATTTGTTGAAAATTGTAGAATTAAGAAAAATAAACATTAAATATGATGTCAGATTTATAAAATTTTATCATTTTAATAAATTTTAATAATTGAGAAAACAAGAAATAGTATATATATATATATATATATAAAGTTAATGTACAGTTTATTTAGTTATTTACCAATTAAACGTATTCCATTGATATGAAATAGTCATAACAAAATGGAGAAAAGTCAATATATTTAAAAGTGCAGACGTGGCTATGCGATACTTATTTCAAGGCTACCTATAGATAGACAATAGACAGTAACGTGTAAGACATTTTTCCCATAAAGGTAGCGTTCTTATTTTGATAGTGAAAGATAACGAAGATATGTAATGGGTGAAAAAAAAAATATAAAATTAATTCATATTTAATTTAATCTAATTTATTTTAAATTCATTTAAATGACTTGATTTCATATCCAAATCCAATTTTTTAGATTTTAAATTTGACTTAATTAATTGAATATGAATTGAATATTTGTTTGAATTTTTAAATTCAATATAAATTTTTAGCCAACTTTGCTAGGAGCTATTTTTTGTCGATGTCATCTAAAGTTATTTTAACCGACGTCAATTGATTATGTTTGTAAGCCATCATCGGTTGAGACTGTTTTTCGGTTAATCTCGAAAAAGGTTTTAGAGTTTTTCTGTCGATGTTTGTCGATATTATTTTTTTAGCGACGTCAAGTGGGTTTTTCGGTCGACATTGACTAGGGGCTTTTTGGTCGACATCAGTTAAAAAATATCATCGACCGACATCGCCAAAAAAAAATCTAGCTGACATCGACCAAAATATTCCTCTAATTGACGTCAATCAGAAAAATCCTAGTTGATGTCAACAACAAAAAAATCCCTAGGCAAAAAGAAATAGTCATGGTCGATGTTGGCTAACAAACCCTAGCTAACGCCAACAAAAAATAGTTTCAACCAACGTCAACAAAAAAAAACCTAGTCGACGTCGACAAAAAATAGTCCCGGCTAATGTTGGCAAAAAAAATATAAACGACCGACATCGACAAAAAAAACCTTATTAATGTTGGGCACAAAAATTCTAACCAACATTGCCAAAAAAATAGTCATGGTTGACGCGGCTAAAAAAACCCTAATCAATGTTGACAAAAAAATATCACCAACCAACATGATCTAATCAACCGTTAGATTAAAATGAGAGATCAAGATTAAAAAAAATTAAATTCAAATTAAAAATTGATTTAACCATAGAATCTCCATAAAAACCCTAGTCGATCCCAACTAAAAAATAACCCTATCTAAGATTGATGGAAAACATCATTGACCGATGTTAACTGAAAATGCACTGATCGATGACAATCGAAAAAAGTCATGGTTGCGTCGGTCTAAAAATGCATGGGTCAATGTTAGCCAAATTGTCCTACTCGAGTTAGGCCGAAAATACCCTAATTAAGATTGATCAAAAATAGTCTCGGCAAAGATTGGTTAAAAGTAACTCTTAAATAAACAAGTGCTAAGTTTTTACTTTTTAGCATTTAATTATTAAAATTTGTAAAAAATTCTTATAATATTTAAGTGAATATAGATTGAATATGACCAAATACATATTCATTTATATGAATTGGATCTTGTATCCAAATTATTTTTAAAATAATATAAACATAAATTTAAGATCCAATTTATTTAAAATATAAATTGAATTTTTAAAAGTTTCATCGATGTCCACCCCTAGTTATGGGTAAAAGAACTCAAATAATACAAATTAAATAAAAAATTACGAATTTGGGGCTGTTTTGAAACTATTTACCAATCTGGGGCAGTTGGTCACGCCTAGAACTGGGCATGACTGGTCACGCCCAGAGCCAGGCGTGACTAGGGGGCAGTCACGCCTGGCTCTGGGCGTGACCAGTTATGCCCAGTTCTGGGCGTGACCTACTCCTGACACGCGTCATGCACAGATGCAGCGATGCGTATATAAACTTCGGACGGTCATAACTTTTAACTGGAATGTCCGATTGAGGCGAAACCGGTGACCACGCGTTCGAAATTGAGAGGAGAAGGTGTTCCGAAGGTGGCTTAGTCAAAAAAATTTCCCAAAAAATACCTCTAAGTGTCTCAAAATTGTGATTTAATCTTCGAACATCCCAAAATTTTCTTGTTTTCTAATTCTTTAATTATTCAGTCAGTTAATTACATGCTATTTTTTATTTTTCTAATTACTTCTATTAATTTTGAGTATTTCGACATATCGTACACCTCGATCAGACATTTCTATCAAAAGTTAGACCATTTGAAGGACATATCGTACGCCGTTGTAACTTTTTTCGATATTCTAAATTTTATATGGTTTTGTTTAATATTTTTTGGAGCAGTGAAACATTGCAGAACTCTAGAAATAGGAGTGAAACTGTGTGAGACAAAGTGATTCAAATTGAAATGCAAAGAATTGCATTGCGCTTACCCAGAGAGATAAAGATGGTGACCAACTTACTCGCACAATTGATCATTCACCATAAAAGATGGACGATCCTTTTTAATTCCCTTTCTCGCTTGGATGTATATGTTTTGACAACACTAATTTTATATAATTGAGTCACCGATTGACAGAAAGCCTGAGTTTCAATGTAGTTTCGATGACGAGTTAGTTGATTGCGTGCTTTTGACTGGAACAAAAAGAGAAAAGAGGAATTGTCTTCTACTTTTTTTGAAAGAGAATTATCAAATTATGAGAGGATGAAAGAGATGATGAGAGGGATGAGAATAATGTGTTTAATGGGTAGTCTCGATATAAAAATGAGAAGTATTAAAATATAATATTCTATTTAAAATACTTTCTATATTAAAAAATTATTTACAAAAATTTAGAAAAAATGAAAAGTATCAAAAAATAAAAATTTTCAATTTTTTCAAATTCCAAAATCAAATTGAAAAAATTTATTAAATAAAATATTATATTAAAAATTAGTTATATATACAAAATCCAAAAAAATTAAACAAAATCATATAAAAATTTAGAAATTATATTAAATAAAATAATATATTAAAAATTATATATACCAAAAATCCAGAATATATTAAATAAAATCATATAATATTAAAAAAATATACTAAATAAAACAATATTAAGAAAAATAAAAAAGATCATATCTATCATGAAGTCTAAAAATAATTTTAAATGAAATAAAAATAAAATTAAAATTAAAAATAAATAATATTAAATGATATTTTACGTCAAAAATCAAAACACGCCAATTTTGATTTTTATTTTAGTCACTAACAATTTTTGTGACGGAATATTTTGGTCGCAAATAAAAAATTAAAAAACCAAATTTTCCATCTCTAAATCGGTCGCTAACCAATTTAGCGACAAATTTAGAGACGGATTTAGTCACGCCAAAATTGGACGTGACCAGTCACGCCTGAATCTGAGCGTGACTGGTCATGCCCAATTTTGGACGTGACCAACTGCCTTAAATTGGTAAATAGTTTCAAAATAACCCCAAATTCATAATTTTTTATTTAATTTGTATTATTTGTATTCTTTTGTCCTAGTTATGACTGTTCTTGTATGAAGATTTCAACCACTAAGCTTTGACCAAACAGCCATAGGAGATAGAAAGTAAACTAATGGCCTATGTGGTTTAGAAAATAGTAGGATTCTAGGGTGAGGTAGTGACCAAGCATGTATTCTTGATGGACCACTTTAAAATATTTTTTTAACAATATTAATCAATATTAACCTTAAAAGATGAATAAATAAATAAATATTTTTAATGTTGTTATTTAGTTCACCTCTTTTGTGAGATATTCTTCCTTTGAAAAATAGGACTCTCAAAGTCATTGCTCGCCGCCTTCATAATTAATTGCCTCGTCGCTTCCAACCATGCCTCTTCCCATTCCTTTGGTTGAAGAAGAATAAAAAGATAAATGGGTAATGAGAATGTGACCATCATCCTATCGAAATTATTGTCCTCTCCACAATTAAAGTTGTTCGAAGATGTCAGGTGAGCATATTAAGGGGAAATCAAAACAAGCAAAAGTTGTTCCAAGAAATGACAAGTAAACATGTAGAATGGAACCGATAAAAAAAAAAAAAAACATGAAAGAAATTATTCGGTTGTTCATACTTCATATTCACTACTGGCGGAGGAGAAGACAAAAGCATGATAAGAAGAAAAAAAATGATTGCTACCAAGAGTGTTTGATATAACTGATAGGGAAGAAGGAACAAAGACAAAGAAGCATCTAATTTTTGAACCTTTTCCTTTGGCTTCATAACCATTGTTGCCCCCACAACTTTCACTTTTCAAAACTTGTTTCCATGAGAAAAGAGAAACACACAAACAAAATTCCACTTAATTTTTGTGGCAACAACAATCATATCAAACGGGTTCGAGAAGCATAAGTGCATGTTTGCTTCCAATTTTTTTTATGTGATTATCCACGTCCAATTGAAGCAGCTTCCCCTAGCTGCTGCGCAAAATTTGCAATGGACGTGAAAAAGTTTAGGAACATGCATAAAAGACGTGCAATCGAACATGCTATAAGTATACATATTCGGAAAGAGAGTATGTTATCAATAGGAAGGGAAACTTTTGGGTTATGATTTGAGTATTTCCATGATTTCGATCACTGATATCACTCTTTATCCAGATAGTGTTAGTTTATGTTCTATATATTTAACGCACCATATAAATTGAGGAAAGCTATTGATTGGTAACTTTTCAATGAGCTGATTTGTTTCAACAACTGATTTGACAACGAAAGCTATTGATTGGTTATAGCAGGGCTATGGCATTTAAGAGATCTGGTGAATCTTAATTGCTGGGTACAGTTATTATACAGTGAATTGAGGGATATATAGCCGTAGAACTCGGGAAAAGTTTTTGGTTCAGGTTTTTGTAGTTACCAAAATATTTAGGTCTTCTCTGGAGTTAAATAGGTGCTAAATACGGCAAACTTGCTGTGTTTTGTTTGTTCTATCTGTATTATTGGTTATGGTGCCCTTGTACCATCATCAATGTACCTTTTGCTTATTTTAAAAAAAAAAGACCATATAAATTAAGGACCAATAAACTCAAATACACTAATTTTAAAAAATAAATACTATTATAATACACACATAAAAAGGACAAAACTAAGAATTTCAAAGCCAAAAATCATTGGTCACTTTCATGACCACTCCATATTATCATTGTAAATATGTATTTAATAAAAATTGAACTAAAATTGATGCTAAGACAATTTAGATTATCCAAAATTACCTTAACATGAATAATGCATGTTTGGATTTATGTTAGATTTTAGGTAAATCTGTACTTTTTTATGTTCAATAATTAATTCTGAATTCATAATTGATTTTGGATTGAAATAATTTTAAATAATTTTTATGTTAAATCATAATTTTTATATCGATTTTTAGTAACAAACAGAATAATATTCCATCATAAATCACTTTACTACAAAGTCATTTTTAATAAAATTCAATTAAGCACTCATCTAAATACACACTTAGCCATACCCTTAATATGAAATGGTCTTTTTTCAATATTGATTCTTGAAGTCCTTTTTCATTGTCCTTACAAAGTTGATTTCGTGATTTTTCTTCTTTAACTTTAATGCTTAATGATCAACCAACAATTAAAATAAAACAAACTCATAAATAGAAAATGATATTTTTAAGTCCGTGGTTAAGTGAATTTTATTTGCACAGTAGTTTAAAAGTATTCATTGAGATACCAGTAAACACCCAAATCAATACGTACATGGGATGTTTTAAACAGAAAACTTAGTGATGTGTCATTTTAATATTGGTTGTGTCCAATAATAATAGATTAAGTATTTATCTATCAAGTTTTTTTTTTTTGGACATGGACTATCCATCACTTTTCGTGCATATAAGTAGAAATTAAATCCTAACTAAGATCTTAAATTAAATTTACTTAATTATTTTTTATACATAAGAATGAAAATATTATATGAAAGTAAAATTAGTAACGAATTAAATCAAATTGAATACATAAAAGAAAATTTTACATCATTCAAAATAAAATAAAACAACATTTATTATCATCTTCTTTGTATTCATCATTAATTTTATTATAATTTATACATTTAAATATCGACAAACATTTTTATAATTAATGTTAGTCAATTTTCTTTTGTGAGGGAAACATATTTCTTAAAAGAGAAATGAATAATTATAGAATGTAATATAAAATATTTTTATTATTAATATTTTTATTAAAATGAAGATATTTTTTAAACAAACATTTATATAAATTAACATAATATAATACTTATGTAAATATAAAATTATTTGAATATATAACAGTACTCATAACCATGTTAATAATTTAATTTTTAAATATTTATATACATATTTATTAATATACATAATTATACAGTTTTAAAATATTGAGAAATACATTAGAAAATCAAAATCATAATATTTAAATATATAATACAATAATATTATATATAATTAGTTGAAAAAGAGATATATCGTGATTTTATTTTTATTTTTATAAAATAAAAAAATAGTAATAATATTTTTTTTGAAAAAATAATAATAATTATATCTTAAATATTTATTAAAAAATAAAGATAATTATATATATATATATATATATTAAAAAATAATTTAAAAATAATAAAAAATATATATCAAATGAGAAAATTATTTTTATTAATTATAGCTTAGATTCATTACTCTTTAGTGGTTTAAAATTTAAAATACAAGTTAAAACTTAAAACCCTCGTGAGAAAATTACTATCTGTCACTTCAGGCAGTCTTTGGGGTTTAGCTGTGTACCTCCCACTTCTTCTCCGACCATCATCTTCCTTCCTTCCTTCCAATCGTTCTAACTCTTAGCAGCCATGGCGAGCACCAAAGTTCAGAGGGTTATGACTCAGCCCATTGTACCATTCTCACTTACTATTTTGCTTTCAATTTTATTTTTGCTGAAACTCTAACCTAACAATTCCTTTGCTTTCATGGTTTTGTCAGAACTTGATTTTCAGGTTTCTTCAGAGCGTAAGTCCTCTCCCACTCTCATTCTGTTTGTTAATTCCTTCTGGCTTTTCCCTAATTCCCCTTACCCTAATCTTAATTTACGCAGAAAGCACGCATTCAGATTTGGCTATTTGAGCAAAAGGATTTGAGGATTGAAGGCCGAATCATTGTGAGTCTTATTTTGTATGCTTGTTTGTTACATGGGTGTTCATCAAAATTGTGTTTTCTCGACTTTTAAATGTCTTGCGAGGAGATGGAAAATCTTCATCACGTGAGAAGACCTCGTGATGCTTTTTTTTTTTTTTTTTAAATTGTGTGAGTACATATGTGTGCTGTGATTATCATTGTATTGGATTGTGAGGGAATTTAGTTTAACAATGGTGTTCTGTTGTTCCTTTAAAAATTTTCTCACAGAAGTTTTCTAATCATACGCTTAAATTTACCCAGTACTATTTATTCCATATTCTCAAAAAAGTGTGGATTTTCCTCACGCATATTGTGATTTGAGCTCATATCTAAAATTTGTTTACTTCAGGAAATTTTGTGAACTTTTTCAGTTCTTTGGGGGAATTAACTGTGTTAGGGTAGTATACAGCACAATGTTGTTAAAAATATTGGTCATTTGAGCAATTGAGCTGTTAGTCTAAGGATAATGTGATTTTATTGTTTTTCAAATAGGGTTTTGATGAATACATGAATTTGGTTCTTGATGATGCTGAAGAAGTGAACATCAAAAAGAAGAGCAGAAAAACATTAGGTATGCTTCAGTTTCTCAAATTTTGTTCTATGTGTGTTTGCCATTCATGCATTTTCTGAAGGATTTAATTTTTTTTAATCAGGGAGGATCCTTCTTAAAGGAGATAACATAACTTTAATGATGAATACGTAAGTGAAATTAAATTGTACCTTCATATTTCTCATGAATTTTTTTAAAAAAAATTAGTGAAATAATTCTTACAATTTTTTCTTATTAATTCCAGGGGAAAATGATGAACACTCCAGGACAGTTGTAAACTATGTTCCTATCAAACAAGAAAGCATAATTATCTTTCCCTTTGGTTTGTATTCATCTAACAAACTCCCAAACCGGAAGCTGATGATTTTATGATTGAGGTAGTATAGTACCAATATTACAACATTTCCCTCATTTGTTGGCTTTCTCCTTTTAGTATGTTTATTTTGTATCTTATTCAATCCTTTATAGAAGTTTGTTAGATCAATTTCTTTGGGATGTCTTTTTATTGTATTTGCCAAGGTTTTGCAAAAGGCAAATGTCTATTATGCTGGATATTTAATATTGCATTTTTGATAACATTCACTTCTATTGATTTGGACTGCTTCCAAATACTGTGAGTCTGTGACAATTACTAGAAGATGACCTCAATTATGGAATAGTACTAATAGCATTTATGGTGAGGAAATTGCACAATTAATATATTCTAGTAGCTATTCTTGAATTTTCCAACTCATCATCTTATTCTCTTAGGCTATGCTACAGTTGGTAGAACAGAAATGAAATGCTAGGGGATGTATAATTGAATCTCGTCAGTTGACATTGTTTAAATTCTTAAAAGACGGAACAGGCTGGTTGAACTCTATCGAGTCTATTCCATCTCATTCTATCCAATGCCCAATTTTTCTTCTCTAATTTGGGAGGACAAAGCCAACTCATTTATTTTGAATAATTATTAAATTATGTTTTGTCCTTAACCCTGCATAAAGTGGGTAAGTGTTATCCCCATAGTTCATGGTTGCTGGCTCCTTGCTTTGTGGCTTTATCATTATTCGCTTTTTCTGATTCTGATTCCTGATTCTCTTCTTCCTCGGCTAGGTATACCCTCATTCCTCATATGGTATATTTCCTCATTTGTGGATTCGCTCTTGTAATTTATCTCTCCATTCGAAACACATACATCTCTCTCATGTTTGCCTTTGTGTTTCTTTGTGTATGTCACCTTTGGCATAAGATTGTCGTGTTACCTATAGACTGTAGTCAATGGATCTTATACCAAATTGTTAATAAAAAAAAGTCATGTGATTTGAAAAAATTATGACTGTAATCATTATTTGGTAGGCATGATTTAGATAAGCAAAAATTGCAGTATAGTTATTTTGAGTCTACATAAATTTCAGTAATGATTCCTTTCTGAGTTTGCATTCTGTCCATAACTCCATATGCTTGTAAATGAATTGATATGGAATTTGTTGTCTCTACCCAATGCAGTGTTTGGTTATCTTGTGTGATTTTTGTGTTCTTTTGGTGTGGTATGGCATTTTGTGCTTCTTATCTGAATTTGAAACTGGGTTTAAAATATTTTCATGACATTGACTTCAAGTAATTGGTTCTTTTGAAAAAAAAAATATCTTTTTGTTTTTTCTGTTTTGAGGGGCATTGGCTTCATAGAGTGAGCTTTATTTTTGTGGATAATGGATATATGGCAGTACATCAGATATAATGGGTTTCGGTTTTGGGTTTCATGATAGTTGTTGAGTGAATCCGCTACTGTTCACTCGGTCTTTATCTTCAATGTAAAGGCTTATTGTTATATGTATATAGCTTGAAAAACTAGCTTCACTTTCTCTCACATTAAATTTAACAGCCTTCTGGTTTAGGGTTTCAACTTTTCACATCATTAAAACTCCTCCTTTTTGCTTTTCTCCTACTTGATAGATTTAATCCTATGGATTGGGATTAGTTGCTTGGTTTTTCATTTCTTCCAAAACCTTTTAAATTTTGGATTGATGTCTGGGATAAAACCATTTTAGTTATTTCAAGGGCAGCTTAAATTGTGCATGCCAATATCAGTCTCCTTACATCCAGGGTTTTAAGTAGCACACCATAGTGCTGTTATAGTGGCTTTTCGGCCCCTGGCTGCTACAGGGCTGCTGCCATAGCATAGCAGGTGAGTGTAGCGTCCCCTGCAGACAGTATAGTAGAGAAATAGCAACTGACAGGATAGTGGCACTGTGGGACGATTCCAAAAAAGCCCTTTGAACAGACATTAGAGCCCTATATTTGGGGTGATTTTAAATTTTTAAGGATTTCATTTCCAAAACAATATTTGGCTTTTAATGTCAATCCAGCCCTCATTTCTCTGTTTTCTCAACCTCATTTCTTCTCAAACCTTGCTCAGCCTTTTTCTGATGACTGCGTCTGGTGTCTGAATCTCATTTCCAAAAAATTATTTGGCTTATAATATGCCAACCCAACCCTCATTTCTCTGTTGTTTCGACCTTGTTTCTTCTCAAACCTTGCTCAGCCTTTCTCTGATGACTGTGTTTGGTGTTCTGGAAAATGCTTCTGTAACACTGGCACCCGCTAGAGAGTTCTATTGTCTCTGGTGAGTGCCTCACTGCTTCTCGTCTCTTTAGTGAGTGCAACTGTTTTGTTCTGTCTTCTATAACACCTATGACTTTTTATTGTTAATGTCATGAATTTTGAGTATTTTTTTTTATCTTTTTTCAGAATTTATATGTATGCAGTATTCATTTTATAAACTATATAAAAATCTTCAGAACAGCAGCTATCTGCTATCTTGCTGTTAATGTTTTTGGGATAAGCTGCTATGTGCTTTGTGCCGCTATCTGGCATTTAGATGGGCTTGATGTTGAAAATATTAATTTATTATCTTTGCTAATAGTTCGGGTGTGTTTGAATTTTTAACTTAAAAATATATATTAAATGATTTACAATAATTTTAAAATGTTTGTAAAACAATGTTTTTGATAAAAAGTTGATAATGTGTTTCTTTAAAACTTGAAAATTGACCCCCAAACTTTGATGTATAAACTAAGGTCGTAGCTTCAATAGATTAGTATCATAAGTGGTCTATAATGGATCATGATACTACGCTGTTAGATTAATCTTACATAGTAGTGGTCCATAATGGATCATATTTTTACACCGTTAGATTAATCTTAGCAACTGTTGTTTGTCGTTGGCGGCAATTTTGGCAATGACATTTTTTTTCCTTGTCACCTACACCCTCCTCTCCGAATCTCATTGATCCAAAACCCTTGGACCTTTTACCTTCTTAATCGTTGATAAAACATGAATGGTTCGGGAACAGTTGCCAAAATGCTACAAATCTTTAAAAAATTTGGCAAAATGTCACGTCGTCCGAAGAATTTGCGAAAATGCTACGGAGGCAAATTCGCTGGACAACGGAGCGAAATAAATGACGACACCTGGCAAAAGGCGATTGGGCGGGCTGGGCAGCGGATTTGGTGAGTTCGCCAAATGGACCAGCGGATTTGGTACAGGAGCTGACATGGCAATGCAGGATTCGCCTGGGGTAGCAGCGGATTGGGCATCATACGTCAGAGCGGAAAACGCTGCTGGTCCTAGTGACTTACAGCTTCTTGGCCCACTATAAAATGCTTCCGGGACCGCTTTCACTCCACTCCCACTCCCACTGTCTCTTTCAAAAAAAAAATTTTCTTCTATCTCTCATTTTCATGGTTGGGTTTGCATGAGTGACCGGGGTCATGCCGAGCTGTGCCGCATAGAGTGTATGCTGAGGTCCAGGTGGTCATAAGTGGACGAGTTCGGTCTTGCAAAAGTGCTCGGAATCATGGTTGGCCGGGTTCAGTTTTGCACAAGTGCTCGGGGTCATGGTTGCATGGGTTGGTCGAGTTGGTTTGCATGGTGGCCGAGTTGGTTTGCACGGGTTGGCCGAGTTGGTTTGCATGGGTGACCGGGTTGAATCCATAACAGCAGGAAGTGAAGGTGATGCCGAGGTGCCATGAGTGCCGAGATGTTGTCTTAGCCACAGGGCCGGGTTGAGTATGTTTGCCGAGATAGGGGTGCATGTATGATGGTTGTAACCGGCTATGCGGAGGTACAGGTACTCGGCCATGCCGAGGTGCAGGTACTCGGCCATCCCGTGGTGCAAAAGTGCAGTTAGTATGGAAGGATACAGTACGTCCTGGGGTGTCGGAATGTCAATGAGTTTTATTTGGAAGTTGAGGTGCAGATATGCCGAGAATATCATGTGGGAGCATGGGTATGTTCTCGGCATTGTATGGTTCATGGTGTGTTTAATAGCAGGATGTGAGACTGTGATATATATATATATATATATATATATATATATATATATATATATATATAAAAGAGATACATGGTTTCAGTATTTCAAATGTGCTGAGGTGAGGTCTAAAACTGGCTGAAGTATATTTACGTGACATAACTTGCATGGCTTACTGGGATAGTTATATTGTATTAGCCGAATTCAGGTATAGCATATCTATAGAACTATTCATAATTTGCTGATAAAAAATGGTAGCTGGGTTAGGCATAGCTCGTATAGGAGGCTGGATTATGCTTAAGATGGCAACTGGTAGCCAAGAAAAAACAGAAAACTGGATTAGATAATTTACTTTTTGATTATTATAATATATCTTATAAATGTATAAATAAGGTCCGGTCAGCACATAATTCGCTGACAATCATAACGAATTATGTGTCCAATGGCAGCTTGACACGTGCCTGAAATAGATGCCAACTCACCCCACAAATTTCGCCCACAGTGATAGCGACTTAGTACGCGTGGCATTTTGCCAATTTTTTTCACACCCGTGGCCTTTTGTCAAATTTTTACCACATTCGTGGCATTTTGACAGAAGTTCCAATGGTTCGTCAAATCCAAGATAAAACAACTCAAAACCCAAACAAATCATAACAGAATCCAAAAAACATGAAGAAATCAGCACGAGATCGAGAAAACGCAAACAAATTAAATGGGATTGAGAAGCGCAAACAAATCAAAACAAAATCAAATCTCTCTCCTTCGCCATCATGAGAGAGATGAATAGAAGGATGATGACAACGAGGATGTCATGTGGGAGCCAATCTTTGTGAAGATTTGGTGGATAAAGGCATCGTCATTGTGCTAGTCGGAGAGGTGGAGAGCCTCGCCAGGCGTGGAGATGGGGCAGTGGTCAATGCATTTGATTGTGGTGGTCGACTAACTAGAAAAGGGATTGCGGACGAAGAGAGATGTGGGGAGGAGTGATATGTTATTGAAGATGTATGATATGACCTTGAAGGTTAGATGAATCTAACGGTCACAAAAATTAGTACATTATGGACCAAACATTAGCCTTTACCATCAACTAAATTCTTATTTTTGATCCATTAATTCATATATAGAATAAATGTCAATGCTCCCTTTATACAACAGATTATATATATATATATATATATATATATAAATGATCATCTTATGTGAGAATGAGAATGACTAATCTTAACCGTTAGATTAAAATAAAAGATTAAGATTAAAAAAATTAAATTCAAATTAAAACTTGATTTAACCATAGAATCTCTATAAATTTACCAAACAAAAAATTAGATATATTAAAAATTTAATTTATAACATCCTAAAATATCTCAAACATATTATCACCATGGCCACCACCACCGTCATGACTGCTTTTGTCACAACTATCATGATTGTTATCGCAACCACTACCAACATGATTGTTGTCCCTATCATCGCCGTTACCACCACCACCTCGATCGCCTACATGACCATGTTGTCATGGTGGTGGTGGCGGCAGCGAAATTGGTTGTAGTTGTGGAGACAATCTTAACGTAAATTAAATTTTTAAGATATTTGATTTTTTTGTTTGACAAATTTTATAGAGATTTTATGGTTAAACGAAATTTAAGTTTAAAAAAATATTTTAATCTTTAGCTTTCATTTTAATCTAATAATTGAGATTAATTATTTTCTTCTTCATCATAAGATGATTATTCAAACACACACACATATATATATATATATATATATATATATATATATATATATATATCGTGTTGATCTAAAAAAGTCCATTGTTGAATTTTGATGAAGGTTGGAAGGACCGAATGATGTTATGTTTGAGAAAACAAAAACTAATTGTGATCTTTTGAATAATATTTTCAACTTCACAATTCACTGTATAATTATTGATATTTTTTTTAAATATATTGGATAATACAAAAATATAAGCAAAAATAATTTATTTTGGACCACCACACCTTAAAGACATTAGTTAAAGAATTAATAAATATAAATTATTTGTTGAATACTACTGTGTGTATTGATAATATTAGAAAATCGGTTTTCATTATTTAAGCACTGATTGACAGTCTTCTAATTATTAATACAAAGTTGTTTTGGTGTAACAAGTAAGTAAAATTAAACTATTCTTAACAAACCTAAGTACTCTTTCTCCAACATTAATATACCCAACTATATTGGGTGTTGCGATAAGAAAGGTGACCGCAACGGGTATTCCGTACTAAAAAAAGAAAACAAAAGGAAAATAGAAATCTTAAAAAAAGAAGAAAAAAATAGATTATATATATATATATATATATATATATATATTTTAAAAATACTGTATAGAGAGAAAAAGAAAGTATGTATGATAAGATAATTAATGTTAATTAAAAATAGAAAGAAAGAAAATATTATAAAAATTGTTATATAAATATGCGAAATACTTTTTAGTGTTTTAAACGCATTAGTTAAAGAATTAAAAGGTAATTTTTTTATATTAAAATACATAAAATTATGTTATTTATAATTTTTATGCTATTTTATGATTTTAACAATAAATTCTTTTTAATCAATATGCTAGGAAAACTTGTTAGCAATAACCTATAAATAATGCATGTCAAAAAGAAGAAGAAAAAGTGAAGACTAGACACCGGACTATCCCAAGAAATAGGAATGAAAGGATATTTCTGGTCATCCCAACTCCTAAACTAGGGAAGGAATGGGTTGGAGCTATGGAGCTTTCAAGTGATTAAGACACATCAGAATTGTGTGACTACGACAGGTCGCGTAAATAGGTATATATATCTGTAGCCAAATCCTAATATAGGGCATTCCAATTGAACACAGAGCTGGTACTGGTAGCAATGCAATTGCAAGCTAGGGGCCCCCGATCAATTATATTTACATTGTCGTCAGCTAGCTATTTTTATGTCTCCCAATCACCAAACATGTGTGCTGTTCATCATTTGTTATTTCATACCCACTACTCCTACTGATCATCCAGTCATCCTCCACACATATCATATCCTATCTTGCATACTCATATACTATGCGTTGTTTTTTGTTTCCTTTCTGTTTGTTTCCTAAGTAGTACTAGTACCTTATAATTATATTCCTTATCTTGGGAAGTGTAACACATAGGACACGGTAACATTAGGAAAGCTGGTGTGCTGTGTCTAGTGTCCACCAATAGCACACCTGAGTGGCTAGGTCAGATGTTTTTAATCAAGCATTTCAATTTGTCACATATATTATGATGATATACTAATTTCGTAGTAGTAGTACAATATTTACAAATGCCCCTGAAGTGACAAGTTTGCTATCTACTGTCTTTGTGGATATTTACGATCGAGGCTATTATTGTTAGTGAGATTGTGACGTTTTTTTCCTGGTGATGCACCACGGGCACGAATATTACTCTGTTGAGTCTAGTGGTGGGTGGTACCAGTTCTCGTAACTGCTTGCGACTAGTGGGGAATGAATTATTGCAGAGGAAAAAATGAAATATTCATAATTGGAGTGCAGTTGCTGTGGCCTGTGAATATGATAGCTACATGGCTTAGGTTGAAAAATGAAACCACCTCAGAAACGAAATGACCCTAGTGTAGCCCCGCAGTTTTCTGGGTTCTGATGCTCTTTTTCTTAGCCTCACTCTCAGATCATGAAGTGATCGCTATGATCATCATGGCTGGCCATGAAGGGAAATGGAAACTATGGAGATATTAAAGTTTAGAAGATCAGGTTTTGATAAACTGTTGATGATGATTTACCAAGGAATATTGCTCTTTATCATTATAAGTTAATGCCCGAGTTAATTTGTTCAATGTGCCTGCAGCGAATCTTTATATACATCGAGTCTTTAACTTTCTCCACCATACATCATGTGAGCTTTAATCATTCAAATGGAAAATGAAAATCTACCGTCGAAAATGAAAAAAAGGTAGTCTTGTAAAATTATGTAGTATAACACAAATATTATTCATACAACATATTTCCACAGCATTATTTGAAGTTTTATATATATATATATATATATATATATATATATCACATCAGTTATCTTATCAAAAGATTTTCTCTCTTTCTTTTTTATCTTTTTAGTATAAATCTTTATTCAAATTTGTTGTTGAAAAATAATTTTCGACATTTATTTTTTTGGCTTTCCAATTCTTAATCTGTCTCTTCATGTTGACCAGAAAAACGACATGTCCTACGGCAGTTATTCACAATCTCAAGTGGTAGAAGCAAAGACTTGCCATTGTTTCTGTTTATTATTCTCATTCTTTATTCATGAGATTTTTAGTCTGCAACAATAACATATATCTGTATCATCGCCACACTCATCGTTAAACCCACTAGGATTGACCTAGTGGCAGGTTGTGGTGGGGTTAAGATAAAATATATGAAGTCATAGATTCAAATTTTAGTGTGATTATTGTAAAAAAAAAAAAAAAATCTCCAACTAGTCTAGTATCTTATTCTTTGTGAAAAAACACGGGCAATCCAACTTGCCGTTGCTCCTAGATTTGGATTAGCCAAGGCAACCAATTGGAGTCTGAAAAGTAATAGCAAGAAATGCTGCAAGTGGAACACATATGAAGTTAATGAATCATGATGCATAACATGATTAGATTTGTGTGCCATTGCAAGTAAGAAAAAGAAGAAGTAGAGGCAGACCTTATGTGTCAATGCCGACACGCCCATTACCTCTCGTCAAATTTGGAATCATAGACGGGGCCAGGATGCCACCAACAGACCATTAGTGCTCTTCAGACTCAGCTTATAACTATGTTATTATATTATTCTTTTGCGTTTTGATTGCCCATTGTTCTTTACAACCAATTTAATAGGCTAGTAATAAGAGTTTTCTTTACGTTGTGAAACTGATTTGGATATTTTGGGTTGCAAATTTTGGGCACACAAACAAGCCAGGCAAGCATGTACGTTGGAGAAAATTGTTGTCATTAGTGGCGGATGAGAAATTCTAGCTAGGCAAGACATTTTTCTTACTCTGTACCATTTATTATGTAACATATAAGTAATGTGGATCATTCTTGTCTCCTACATTAATGAGTCTTTTTAATTCTTCTGAAACATTAACCATGGTTAATTTTAATTTTCCAAATAACTACACTAATAAATAAGAGATATAATTAAAGGTTACAAAGAATAATTATTTAAAATTTATATTAATCATTATAATGTTATTAAATTATTATTAATTAATAATTAAATTATTAATTTTATATTTTTAAATAGTCTAATAATATTATAACAGTTATAAAAATTAAATCTTTCTATTATCATAAGTATTATATTCAGTAAACACTTTATTAAAATTTTCAAATACTTACACATCAAATATTTCAAAA
>PYAF01004555.1:423268-433788 GCA_007407185.1 Glycine tomentella | reverse complement strand
TTACTCCTCCATCACAATCTATTACTGCATCTTTTTCATGTTCAATGTGAATAACTTCATCATCATCACTTGAAATAGGTTGTTCAATATCATGTAATAATTCCATGCCTACACATATAATAATAATAAAAGTAAAACAAATATTATTGACATACTAAAAGTGAAAAGAATGTTATTTGGGACCGTGTGAATTGGAAACGGATGCAACAATGGTGGAGTGAAGTATTGAAATTCTTAAGAGTAAAAGTGAAAAGAATATTACCTGTTGAATGTGAGGCCAAACGTGAATGGGTAGTTAGAGCCACAAATCTGCTATTTTTTAGTGTCTCCCTTTAAAATCATGCAGCAGCTTCTAATTTGTTTTCCACTTATTTGAGTTCCACGGCTTTGAGTACTATTGCAGAGTTGTTAAACTCTTCATATCCCTTCATATTCTTTTATTGTAACTATTTGGAAAAATTAAAATTAACCATGATTAATGTTTTAGAAGAATTAAAAAGACTCATTAATGTAGGAGACAAGAATGGCTCACGTTGCTTACATGTTACATAATAAATGATACAGAGCAAGAAAAATGTCTTGCTCCTGGAGCAACCAAGAATTTCTCGTGGCGGATTACGACCCTGTCAACGCGATTGGTTAAGAAAAATAATCAGTGACACCTTCATATGACACATGATGTGATGAAAAAATATTAAACATATTAATTAACTATTTAACGTGAAGAGATATTTATCAATTAGATTTAAATAAATTTTTATTCTTTAAATTTGGATTAAGTTTGCTTTTAATTTTTCAAATCTCAAAGTGATTTTTTTCTTGTTCGGGATGATTTTTAAGTTTGAGTTTCAAAGTTTCTAAAAATAACAACTAGTTTTAGTTTTGAATAATTTTAAAATCAGTTTAATAAATAAGATTAGTTTCAAAATAAATTCATTAGTAAAATTTCATATTATATTAAAATTATTTTAAAAGTGTTTTTGTGTGGGAGTGACGACAATGGTGATGGTAATGTCAAAAATGAAAACGGTAGAGATACCAGTTGTGATTGCGGTGACAATAGATATAGAGATGGTGGTGTTGGTGGTGATAGTAGTAATAATGTCAGTGGTAATGGAGGTGATAATGATGGTGGTGATAATGACAGTGGTGGAGGTGGTAATATTGGTGATGTCGGTGGTGATGGTGATGTGGGTGGTAGCAGTAGTAGGGGTGACAACCAGTGATGACAATAGTGGTGGTGGTGGTAGCAGTGACATTGATAGTGGTGGCAATGGTGGTGACAATGATAGTGTCGACAGTCAGTGGTGATGGTTGTGGTGGCGATGATGGAGATGATATTGGTGGTGGTGATAACAATGACAATAACATTGGCGGTATAAGTGGTGGTGGCGGTGAAAAAGGTGGTATTGGTGGTGACGATGATAGTGACATTGACAATAACGATTGTGGTAGTTGTAACGGTGGTGACAACAAAAAATGTCATTGTCAAATGTGAGAAATGTGTGTTTTAAAAACTAAACCAAATTTATAAAATATTTTTTCATAATTTTGAAAATGAATGTAAAAATGTTCAAAAATGATTTAAAATCTATTTCAACTTCATTTTTGTCAAACACATGTTATTTTAAAAAATATATTTAAAAATAAAAAAACTTAAAATCACACCGAGACCTTTAGTTTTTTTAGTTGAAAATAATGGTCTTTATCAGCCACTAAAAAGAACAAAATTACAAAATGTAAAAAAAGAAATACAAAATATGAATAAAAAACAAACTATATCTAAATTAGAAGACTAAAATAAATTAATTTTAAAATGAAGATAAAAAAATATATTAAACCGACCAATTATGACTCATTTGTAAACAACTGCCTTGTTTCAGCCTCTCTATGAGATGGGCTCAACCGAACTACCATACGTTCAATTGATAGGAAATTTGCATCACATTAAAATTTACCTGAACACAGAGAGAGAGAGAGATTCTTAATTATATTATGAGTAAATTACATCTGCACCCCCTGTGTTTCGCTTATATTTCATCTAATACCCCTTCCTTTTTTCACATTACTTTTACCCCCCTCTATTAACATCGTTAACTAATGTCAATTGAAATATGTAAACAGACGAAATTGTCCTTATATTTTAATTATAAAATCAAAATTATCCCTTCTCAATTAGTTTCAGAATTTATGATTCACGTTTCATTTCTCTTCACATGCGAGTATTATTCATCTTCCTCTTGTTGACAAGTGCTTCTTCTGAGTCCACGGAGGGTGAGTTCCTCTTCCTCTCAACGACGTTCACGTTCCTTTTCTCTTCCCCCTTCGCAAGTTCTCCATTGTTCCCATTCCAATTCGTGAGTTATCTACTGTTTCTCTTCCAATTCGCAAGTTCTCCATTGTTCCTTTTCCAGGCAGACTTGTAAGTAACCACTAAATCTTGTATATAGGTTACTTTTTAAGAATATTTGTTTAATTTTCATTATTTATTGTTGTCTATTTCTGAATAAGGTTTCATTGAGGGACTAATTTGAGACCACTTATGATATTTAAAATCATTTGTTTATTATTGTTGATTAAAACAGTGTTGATATTTGAGACCACATGAAACACAATGGATAAACTGAAAATCATTTGTTTATTATTGTTGATTGTAGGCCTGTATGTCTTTCTTATTTTTTTTTTCTTTTGATCATATCATATCTGGTTTTACCTTACTGTTAGCTTTTAACCTTTATTTTTTGTTTTTTGGGTATATATAATAACTGCAATGAGAAAGAATTAATTAAAGATTGAAATTGTTGAATTACTCAATCTTTTTAGTTTAACATTATGATGTGTTATGATGTATTTGTAACTCTTGACCGAGATATTATATCAAACACCTTGTTATAAAGAAATATTTCAAAGAAAGGAGTTAAAAACACAAATGCAGAAACAAAACACTAAAATTTGAAGCGAATAAACATATTCAATCAGAGAAAAAAATTGAACTAAAAAATTGAAGAACAAGAAGAAGAAGGAAGGGTGTTAACACTGCGTACCAACAAGGTATGTTCACGTCCAATTACATAAAAAATAAAAAGAAACGAGAGTTTTAAAATATCTTGTTGAGAGGAAGAAGATGACAGTATTTTAGACATAAAATTTCATTAAAAGTCATGTGACCAGCATGTGCCTAATTTCTGTCAAATTATTAAACGGTGTTTAGAAGTTTAGAAGGGAGGAGGTCTGAGTGTAATGTGAGTTAAATAATTAAGGGATTTTTTGTAAGGTACAAAAAGGAAGAGGTATAAAGTAAAATTTGAGCAAAACATAGGGAATACGAATGTAATTTACTCTTATATTATATACTAATAATATTCCACTACTTTACTAAAATTAGAACCTTTTAACACCACATAATCATACGCATGGTTAAATGACAAGTACAATATTGTTGAATTAATTTTTGGATGATTGCAAAATTACCCGAAATATTTCTCTTAAATTTATTCCAATTCTTTTGTCGTAATCATGCTGTGTTTAGTTCTCTTTCAACGATATTCTCCAATTCGGCTTGATTCCCGAAGACAAGGAATTAAGCTTTGGATCAACGAGGACGTCACTGGTGAAGCTGTGCACTGTGAAGAAGCAACCTCGTATTTGTTGAATGAAGCCGTTAAATTTTCTTAGACACGTTAGGATTAAGACTTGATAGCAAAGGATTCACTGTATCACACAGTTACTGCCACCTCTGTATTCCTAATGGTTAATACATCCCTAGTAATTAACTTTTATTTTTTTTAAAAGTTTGTTTCAAATTGTATCAAAGCCTTATTTATGCAAAATTGAGAATAAAGGTCATGTAGTAACTAGTAATAATAAATTGTAATAATTAAGAAAGCATGCATTTTAACAAATTTATTATTTGTAACTTTGTATTTTTTCCAAAATATAAATTGACAATTAAATTTTAAAATCCATAATTATTTATTTGATTTGTATGTTTGTATTTCATTAAATTCAAACAGTTAATTTTTAAGTAATCCTTGATGTCGGACTTTATTTTTAAATTAAACTACACACTGCGCTTTAGAGAATCTTACTAATAATTTTTATTTAACGTTGGTTTAAAAAAAACTTCGCGTGATCAATGTTATTTTTGAAAGAACAGATAAATAAAGTAATGTAATTTAAACAACCCAAGATAAAAGTTTACTGCAATTAACTATTCATTTTTTTAAAGTTTAAGACGTAGTTCTTCAGTTCTCATTTGTCCATTATGGCCAAAAAAGCCTATATATATATATATATCAATAAAATCAGAGAAATTAACACTCTTAAAAGGAATAATGATTAAAATTTAACTAGATCAATACCAGTACCCGAAATCACAAAATCTCAATACTTGAAGTGGAATGAGGACCCTTTTTCATGTTAGATAAATCAAATTACGAGAGAGAGAAAGACATAATTGTAATTAGACTCATCAATCATCATTATATATTGACTTTATTAGTTTTATTTTTACGTATTTTTTATTTGTCATATTACTCATTCACAAGACATAATCCAAATACTAAGTTGAAGTGTACGGCTTTCACTGTTTCTATGTTCTACTATATGCAATTAATGAATCATTGAATTCTACACCTGCTTTTACTGTGATAGTCAATAAAGTCAATAAAGTTTCTAATAAAACGTGACAGCAGAACAACTCTTCCATCTTAAATAAAAATGTCGTTAGTACTTTTTTTAAGTTGGATGCTAAAATAATAGTGTTGCAAGTAGAAGATGTTAATTGTTTTTTTTTCCTTTTTAAGTTTTTTTTTAAATCCATTCTTTTCTGCTTTAATAAATTGGTCTACATCCTCTAAAAAAAAAATTGGTCTATATCCTCTAAAAAAGGAAATTGGTCTATATAATTGAATAATCAAATAATTCAGTGGTGTTTGCTCCAATTGATGATAGACCGGTCTACACGGAATGCGAACCGCAACACTCTGCCTAGCTTTATCTCTTTGCCATCTAAGTTAAGGATCGACAGTGATTGTGGTTCCGGCATCAAGAAACCATGTTTATATTGCCAGCAGCTTAAAGATTGCAAAAGTTGAAGACAAAATACTTTTGCACATTATTTTCTAGGTATTTTTTATATTATTACACTTTATATACATATCATATACTATATACTATTATAATTTTTTGGACACATATTGGATTAGTATTTTTTTACAATATTATTGGATTATTATACAATATTCTACTAAAAAGTTGTGATGGGACTACACATATATCAAATCTTATAATGAAACATCAATTGAGATTTTTTTTTATCACGGATGTAAATCAAGACTCTTCTATTAATCTTTATCTTTTTACGTTAGTAATGAATGAATTATCAAAAAATATTCAAGAAGAAATGTTGTAGTATATGTCTTTTGTATATGATATTGTGCTTATTGATGAAACAAAAAATGATATTATAGGAAACTTGAATTGTATAAAAGACTTTGTAAGTCACAGCAAGACTGAGTATATAAAGTGTGAGTTTTCGCTGGTAAAAGATGATATCAAGACCCGTGCATCTACGTGGTCAAGAGGTACCCAAAAAAATGATTTTAGATAATTGAGATCAATTTTGTAAAAAGGTGGAGAGATTGATGAGAATATAAATCATATAATCAAAGTAGGATAGATGAAATGACGGAGTGCATCTAGGTTTTTGTGTGATCGTAAAATTTTCCTTAAGCTAAAAGGAAAATTCTATAGAACATCTGTAAGACCTGTAATGTTATATGAAGCTGAATGTTGACCAATACATAGGCAACATGAGCATAAAATAGGGGTAGCAAAAATGAAGATGTTAAGGTGAATGTGTGGTTATACAAAGATGGATAAGGTAAAAAACGAAGATATTCGACAAAAGATAACAATAATACTGGTGAGTGAAAAGATGAGGGAGCATATATTGAGGTGGTTTGGGCACGTAAGGAGACAACCTTGGATGCTCCTGTAAGAACAAGAGTTTGTTACCAATAGCTCATCACAAAGAGAGGTAGAGGTAGACCGAAACTTAACTAAAAAAAGGTAATTAAGCAAGACCTAATAGAGTAGGATAATGGAGTAGGATATAGACCGATGAAAGATGTGTCTTAGGATGGAATGGAGAAAAATTATAAGCTTGGTGGAGGATTAAACCCATTATTATCTCTATATTCCATACGGTCCCTTTTCAGTTCTTTTCCGCACAAGGGTTGACATGGTCCAAGTGGGTTCTAAAAGGAAAGAACTCTATTGCTCAAGTAAGTACATCAATTATTAAGCCAAAATGAGGAAGTGTGTACTTACTTGAATGTGAGTGAGATGTAAGATGTGTTGTTCATCGTGAATGTGTTTATGGAAAAGTTAGCTAGAACATATATTTATAGGATGAGTTGGGCCTCGGGCCTTTTGTAGATAATTACTTGTAGATAAGTAACAATTTATAGTTAAGAGCTTATAGATAATCTCAGGGTTATAGGTAATTAAATACATGTTAAGAGATAAGGTGGTTACAATATTTGAATAATAAAGCATAATAGATAGTTTGTTGGCTTGAATGGGCCGGCTACTGAGGTTAGACATCCGTACTCCTATAGTAGGACTGACGTGGAGGGTGGACACATGTATGAAAAGTCTTACATAAATGGTCACCTATATTTTTCACATTTTGTATAATACATCTCCTTTTTTTTCACTTTTCTCGTATCTATTATTAAATTCATATGTCATCAACCCTAATTAACTTAAATTAAAGGTGTGTTGATGTTAATGTAAATTTAAATAAAAAGTTGTAATTAATACAGAAAGTCATGTGTTGATCCCTTTGCTTCACAATGTCGACACTCCCTTTCTTCCCTAGTCATTATCTGCTTTTTTTATAGTCAGTTTTGCTTTCATCCTTTCAATTCCTTATTTATACTCATAGTGATGGTGTCATATACTCATTTGTTTTTACACAATACATATAGTGATTAAATTACTTTTCATCTTAATTCATTCATTTTCTTTAAATTTAATAATAAAGATCAGATATTTAATACAATCATTAAATTTCAAAAATAACAAAAGATTACTTGTTCATAAGTTGATTATTTCTCGAGAAGTAACGAAGTTAAGTACGTTGCTGTTCTTCAAAAACTAGCCAAACCCCAACATGGTCCGACACCTAATCAACTTCGCTCATTGTTCAAACAAAACAATTAACTATTTGCTTTTATTATCCTTTTTAAAAAGCGGTCTTATTGAAATTCTTTATCTTTTGAGGTTTTTAATTTGGTGGTTTTGCACCTTTCATTTTTTTTGTCGTCTTGTCTCATAGCTCAATTCTACAAGTTTAATTAACTGTGTCCTCACATCATATATATATGACAAAGAAATAATATTATATATATATATATAACAATTAAAAAACTCAAATTTGATTGAAAAAATGGACTTTTTCTTCTTAACTTTATTGAAAAAATATTTGCATATTCAGTTAAATATAAAATGAATCCTTAAATTCAAAGTATAATAGTGTGCTCTACCTATATAATAATTCAGGGATACTTCTTTTTGTTGTTGATATAATTTCATCTAAAATAATTTAAAATGATTTTGCTCGAACTTAGGCTTAAAGAATCAAAATAAAAACTGAAGACCGACAATCATTGAAGAAAATGAAAAGCATAAAACAGTTTACAACTTTCTTTGTATTGTGTTCTCCAAAGAACAACTTTTTTTTTCAAAATCTCTAAATATGTTGTAGTTTTGGAGGAACTTATTTTGGATGAATTAAATATCCATATAAATGACTAAACGAGTGACATTCACTACCGATATAATAAATGTGATTATTATGATTATGATCTGCGACTATGTACACGGCATGTGTACGGATTAAATTTTCCCCTTAATACAGTTACGGGTCAGATTTAATGTACTAATTAGGCAGCCATAATATTTTCAAGAGACATCCTTTCTAAAGCAGCCCACGACAAAGAAACATGAATAATTAAGCATGTAACTTTTTGTGTGGTTCCTTTTAGAATTTAATTTTATGTATTCTAATGAGCATTCACATATGTTTAATTAGTTTCTTCGTGCATATACATTGTATACCACTTTATTCATCTAATATAATAGGTGGGTGTGCGCATTTTCTTTTATATAGTATCTAGCCAAAGTGATAATCAAATCCTACGTCTTTAACTTAGAACATCTTCGTTGAGATTAAACAAAAGCTTAGCAAAGCTTAAACAACAAAACTATATGTGAGATTAGGGGAACGGCCAAAAGTGAACCTTTTCCTCCGAGAAGGGAACAAGTACTCTTCACTTGATTCCATTTTGTTTGCGTTTTATGTTGTGGCAATAGATTCCAACATTTTCCCATTCATTTCAGTAGGTATCTACAGCTTTATTAGTTAGGCTTGCGACACTTACGCCCTCTGATTTGGATGAATTAATTTATATATAATGTCACATAAGTATGGCCCGTGCCTAAGAGCCTCAGTGCTTCCACTAAAATTCCTTATCCATTGTTTATTTTATTATGTATCATAAAAAGAACCGTCAAATATTTAACTAATTAACGTATATAATATATACAAAGTTGAAATTATGGCCTAATCCCTTTGTTTAACCTGTGGATTTGGACACCTCAGGCTATATTCATTAACAATTGGTTAAAATCAGAGGAAGATGAGTGACATGAAGGCATCAAGTTTTGGGTATAATCCCACTTTACATAGAATAATCCAGTAATATATATGCAACTACTGGATTCATTATCAGGGAGGTTTTATTTGGAGCAATCAGTCTCTTTACAAGCTCTGTTTGTTTTCATTATTATTATTATTATTATTATTATTATTATTATTATTATTTTGATGAAAAGAAGTATGCGTAATTGAAAAAACCACTTAAAGTATATGATGTTTGCGTTACATTGGTACCCAATTTTATTTTATTTTTGAAAATTGACAGGTTTGCCACGCGTGTTTATCCTTTATTTTTTGAAATAGCTAGAGATGGAAATGTACGGCTATTGCCTCTGAATGTTGATGGCAAAGTGAAACTAACTAGAAAAAACGACGTCGCTCGATCTCATCCTCACCAAGGAAGCGGAAAGCTGTAAAGCATAGGTATCATTGTCATTTCCATCGTTAAGCTCCTTTCAAGCTTTTTGAGTAAGCTTTTTGACTCCTTTATCTTTTCGTTCATAGTATTTAAGACCTTGCTATTATTATTCAAAAGTCCATTCCAATTGATGAAGTTTGGCTTGATCATTTCAGATTTGAACCTTTGCACGTCTTAAACTCCCTAATCTATTTAAACACAACTAATTGGATCTTTTGGTGTTTGAAGTTTGCATTAAATTAAAAGTTTTGGATAAAGTACTGAAACTACAAGCTACCAACTTTACCCTCCCATCATTTTCCACTTACGTAAAGGCTGGGTTGATACTATTTAGCCAATATTTATAGAAGCATAATAATCAATTGATCGAATAGGATAGTTTGAAACTCTTTGAAATGTAAATTAGAACATTTATGATTTAACTGTCCCTAATTGACAAATAGTTATAGGTTGTTGTGATTTCAATTTATAACCAGCTCATTAAATATTAATATCCACGTGAGTTGTTTAAAATTATTATGATAATGCATAATATATTAATTAAAAGTATAAACGAACTAAAAGAGTTTAAGTTTGATGGGATGTTAGCAGAAAACTTTCTTACATTATTACTTAATTAATTTTGATATCTACATGTCAACAACTGCATTATATGTCAAATTTATTAATTAAATAATGTGACAAATATATTCAAATATAAATGATAAAAAATATATAAACTATTTTTTTTATATTAATAGAATTAAAAATTTAATTTTGTTAAAATAAAAAGTATAAGATCGAGGAATATGTTTCACATATTAAAAGTTGAAACAAATTAATTATATTTTGTAAGAAAACAGATTAATTATTGAAATTGAAATTATAACTATTAATTATGAAAATTAATCCTTTCATAACCAAACTACACCAAACCAAAATATATAGATGTTAAAGTGTATAAATAAAAGTAATAAAAAATAAAATCAAGGCTAACAAAATAATCTATTTATCCATGATATATCCAATCCATTTGTGTAAATTTCAATTTATAGCTAATTAATAGTTAATAAATTAAAATTGATATAATATATTTTTAAAATTTAAAATTTTCATAAAATTATTAAAAAGTTGACACCTATTTTCCATTAATAGGGGTGTTCAAGGGTTATTTGATTTTAAGGAATAGAGAGGAACCAATCCAAATTATTTGGACTTTTAATGAAATTTAAAAGATATATAACTATATTAACAGGCTTATGAAAAAAATATTAATAGGTCTATTTGTTACCCCTAAATAAAATATTACTTTAAAAATATTTAAAATTAATAACAAAATAATTTATATGTAATTTTTAGAAAACGTTGGTCACTAAAATTTTATCAAATCTATAT
>PYAF01004555.1:409296-423168 GCA_007407185.1 Glycine tomentella | reverse complement strand
TAATTTTTAGAAAACGTTTGTCACTAAAATTTTATCAACTCTATATTAGTGATGAAAAAGTAACCTTTGTCATTAAATTTAGCCACTAATATATTGATTTTTTTATTCTGTATATTTATCAAACAAATAAGCCTTAATAAATGTAGTATACTAGTGATATATAACTGACCTGATTGTATAACTTCTACTAGTTATAATAAGTAAAAAAAGGGAGAAGTAATTAAAACTTCTGATTTTGTACTGGTCCCATGTAAAATGAGTTAAAAAAGACTAACGTTCTATTAATTTAAGTGACAAAATATTTTTCCAAAGAAAAACTTTGGATTTAAGTCTCATCTATAAATATAAAAAAAAATCTCTTTCAATGGAAAAAAGAATTTAATTTTTTTTACTTGAGTAACATTTTTATTAAAAATATATAAATAAAAAATTAAAATTAAAAGAGAAATCTGCATCATAACTTAAATGTATAAGAAAAATATAAATATATAGTTAAATTTAGAAAACAAAGATCATATTTTTATAAATAAAAAAAGTTAAGGATTTAATTTTTTTAGAAAGTCCTAATGATAAAAATACATCTGTGTCACTAAGAGGGAAAAAGAAGTCATATTAAAAAAATAATAGATAATGGTAATAATAACAATCAATCATGATGATGATGGTGATTGAGGTTATGGTGGTGATGACAATGATTTTGATGTATATTAAATCTTTTATATATTTAAATTTTTGTTTGATAAATTTTATAAAGATTTTATGATTAAATGAATTTTTAATTTAAATTTAAAATATTTTAATTTTGAATTTTCATTTTAATCTAATAATTATGATTAATCATTATTATTCTCATGTAAGATTATTATTATAGTATAATACGTCATCTATATAAATATATACACATTTAAGATAAAAAAAAATATAAATTTATTAATGGGAATTTTTTTATTGTTCCAATAAAATATCAATGAATATTTGATCATTTGATTCTCTAATCACAGGTTTTAAGACCGTACGTCATAAACTAATCACGAAAGTTAGAAGGGAAGATATATCCAACTGTTTCAAAGTCAATCGATTTGTGAGATAAAATTTCACTTTTTTATGTTTTGTCTTGGTAGAATTTTAATTTCAACTATTAATTTAGGTAGTGGGTTTTTTAATTACTGATAATAAAAGAATAATTATGATCCAATACGAACTGCTAATCGAATTTAGATACGTAGAAGAGATGGTACGTTGCAGATAATAATGATTATAAAAGAGAAATTGTATTTATATAGTTTTTTGTACAGTAAAATAAACGATAAAGAAAATTAAAAAGTAAATAAAACGTGCAATATAACACTTAACGTGATAGAGATAAAAAAAAAAAAAAAAAAAAAAAAAAAAAAAAAAAAAAAAAAAAAAAAAAAAAAAAAAAAAAAAAAAAAAAAAAAAAAAAAAAAAAAAGAAGAACTAAGGAGATAATGTTATAAAAGTTGTTGTAAAAAAATATTACATGAAAACTCTTGAAAAAATATACTAAAAAAAGACAAGATGAACCATTCTAAGAAAGTGACATACGTGTAGTTCACTTAATCATGATTTAATAAATGTAATTAGTGGGATTTGGTTTGGATTTATACGTCAAATCCATTCTCAGCTCAGCGCATTAATTTGTTTCTTTGGCTTGTTGTTATCTTATTGGTAGTGACTTAGCTAGAATAATCTTAGTGGGAGGTGAGTAAGTGAAGATTAAACAGAAATAAAGGGGGAATGTGGAACTTAGACATAAAATAATATAGAATTGAAGATGTGTTTAGAGGAAGTGTCGTATATATGGGAAAAGAATATCGTAGTATCCCTGTTCAATGTTGTCCTTGGCGTGTACGTTGGGTGGTGGAAGGTGACGATTGAGGACTCTTGAAATGGGGACCAAATATACCTTACACCTCACCTCAGCTGTTTCAATGACTACTTTTTAGTTTTTTTTTTTTTACTGCCTTTCCTGTTAAGACAAATGATAAGGTTTGAAATTTGCATTCTTCAGCTTTACTATCGTTATTCTCTTTTATTTATTTATATATATGATATATCCTTTAGGCACTAGCTTTTGGAAAATAGTGCAAGTTACAAGCATGTGACGAAGATGGATAGATGATCATTAAGCTACCAAGCATTGGTTTGAAATTTGCTCCAGCTATAGGTATATAAGATCCACAAATCACATGACAAACATAAGTTTAAAGGTGTGCATAATGAATGGGAAACCTAGTGCAAAATGTGTGGCAGGCAAATCATATATAGTGGAGGAACGGGGTGGAGGGCAGTCCAATATTGTTCCAATTTTTTATATACTTTTTTTTATCTATATGTCCCTCCAAAACAAGAGGTCCATGTCGCCAACCAATTTAGGGCGTGTGGCACTCCTGAAAGATCTTTCATGATCTGAGTCACTATTTTTTGCATTATTTGGAATGCATTATTCTTACATGAGCATCTCTCTCATGGTTATGGTTGTGAAATGTGCATTAATTCTAGTGGTTCCATTGAGTATATATAGGCTTATATAGACTTATGAGTCTGATTGAATGTAAGTTTTTTTAGAAGTATTTTTAGAAAAAAAATAAAAAAAAAAATTAAAATGAATTTTTTTATAAGTTAAAATAAATTTTTTATCAGTTAATTTATAGATGTCATCTCATCTTTTAGAAAAATTATATTGGTGAACTTCTAAAAATTAATTAATTAAAAATTTATTTTTACTTATAAAAAACTCATCTCATTTTTTTTATTTTCTTTTTTTAAAAATATTTTTAGAAAAATTTATCTAAACATACTCATATAATAGAAGCACAATTGCACAAGGTCATCTGGTCATGTCATTTGTTAGGTTGTTAACTGAAAGCTGATCAGCATTCATGCGTATACAATAAGTATAGCCGAAAAAACAGAAGGCTCATTAATTCAGACAGAATGGGAAGAGGAACAAGAAACTACGTGGAGAGATTGCATACACATCAGCAACAACTACTTCTGTCTTCCCTGTCTGAACCTCTTGTTATCAATTCAATTGCTCATAGTTAATTATGAAAGACTACATTAGTTGAATTCATCTGTAATTTAAGTTAATTTTATGAGAATTAAAAATTGTTAAGTAAATTTAATTATTAAAAAATATACTACAACAAAAACAAAGGTTGATCTAAAGAATTGACTAATATCACAAAAAGATTTCATTGTTATTGTGATATATAAATGTTGTTGGTGAATAATTTGTAAGTATTTTTGTAATATTTGAGCTTTGAGGTTTAGCCGATTTTGGTGAGCGCTTAAAGATCTAACTTTTTTGTAACAAAAAGAATTATTAAAAAATATTTGAATAATTGATCAATTTTCAATTAAAATTATTTAAATTCTATTTCAATAATATCTTTTTTATATAACTTGTGAGAGTATTAAAATATTAAAATGAAATTGAAAATATTAATAATTCTTTTTAAAAAAATTAAAAAGTTTAAATAATTTTTTAAGCATGGAATTTAAGATAAATTGAAGAAAATATATTTATGTCTTTTGTATTTACTATTTAGTCACACGTTTAGGACGTATGTTTTCCGTTTTCTTCTCTAAAAAAAGGACGTATTTTCGGCGTCAAAAAATTACAAATACAACTTCCAAGTTTTCATCAATTTAACGTAACTTTCAGGTTTATACCATATATCCAAAATTCCAAATACACTATAAGTTGATATATGTAGGTTGGTTGCTGAGTTCTCTCTAGGGAAGAAGAAGAAAGTAGTGAAGTTGGATTAGATAGTTAAAGAGAAAATAAGAAAAGGTCACACGTTTGATTTCGTATGCTAACAAAATTAGCATTTTAATAATTAATATTTATCGATAAAATAAAATAAAAATCTCTCAATAAGAACGATTTTTATTAAACTCAACAGGTAGTCTTAATTGTAGATTTGTAGTCGTCCAATTCTATTTCAAAAATAAAAAGATTAGAGAATGATGCATTTGCATTTTATAAGGTATCGAATATTTAGTGCTTCATGATTCTTGTAACAAGATAATTTATGATAGAGAAAGCTCAATCTTGAGCTCACAAACACTTAATATTAAATAAACCTCTACTAAAAATATGTAGCTGATCTATAAAAATTACGTAACTATTTAGTTACAATAATTATAAAAATATAAATCTGTTCCTAGATTCTCAACTGATAGTGATGTTTATGTATTTATTCACCAACTAATCTCAAGTGCAGTTCAACTTTAATTTATAAAAGAAATCTAAAGTCTGATATAGGAGGTATCTTTTAAGTTTTCTGAAAATGAAAAACTTAGGACGTTTGGTAGGATGACTCTTTTAAGTTTTCTGTTGAAAATGTTTGTTTTCCATATTTGATTTATTTTTTAAAATATAACAAAAATGTTTTCTCAATGTGTTTCCTATACAAAATTATTTCCATCGGGGAGGTGGAATCTAACTTTTTTTAGTTAAAAAAAATATTATAATAAAAATACATTTTTTTTATTAATTTGATACGATAAACATTTTTTATATAAAAATACATGTTAATTTTTTATTCCTAGACAACTTTACATAATATTTATAAGAATATTTATTACTGATTAACATATTTTTGTCATTTCTATGATTCATAATTCCCAACATTCATCAAATTCATGAACAATATGATTCTCATATATGAAAAAAAATTCCTTGTATCAAACGCCCTTTAAGTGTTTGTTTGGAGTGGTTCCTATTTTTTTTTCTCTTTTTAGCTTTTAGATATAATTTTCAAAATAAAATGTATTTAGCTAAAGTGGAACTAAAATTGATTTTAGTTCTATTTTAAAAACATTACATACATTTTTAATAAATAATAATTGTGAATATGATTTTCAATTTTAAAATGCATATTCTTGCTACATTTAACAATAATACATTTTCTTATGTTATCACCACCAATATTATTATCATTATTGTCATTGTCACTATTATTAACATTAATATGAATACTATCACTAATTACTAATAATGTCCTGACACTATTTCTGCTATAACATATATTATCATTATCATTATTGTTTTCATTATCATCGAAACACACTTTTAATTTAATTCTAATAAAAAAGATAACTTTCAAAGTGAGTTTATCTCAAAACTACAAATTAGAGAAAAAAAATTAAAATTAAAATTTAAAAATATCGTACAAAGTTATTTTATCACTCAAGGAAATTTATGTTTTTTTAATCCAAATTCACATTTACTTTTTTTAAGTTTCAACCAAGGATAAATTTGAAAGCATGATTAATATATATATATATATATATATATATATATATATTTAAAAAAGTATAGCTATATTGGAGTATTGATGACGGGACCCTCTTTTTTATATTTGTTTTTGATTTTAAGTCAGCAGCTTTTTGAAAAAATGAAACCGTTACCACCTTCTTTCGACCCACTTCATTTATTAATGATACATTGATACACAGATTAATTCTCACACCAAGCTATAAGAAATAAAAAATAATAATAATAATAATGGAGAACGAAAGATTCCGTGAGGAACGAGTACACCGTGGGCACTCCCGTCACGGCATGCATGCGCCACGCCGTTTCGGGACGGATGGTGTTTATTTAAGTACAAAATGAATCTTCTTCAATTCTTCTTCTTTATTAATCGAACGGCTGAAACAGAATCTCCTCTCACTGTACTCACTAGAGTAGAGTAGGTAGAGCACATACGATTTATCCCATAGTCATCAGGTGCTCTACACATCAACAACCTTTCCATAAATCCATAATGGACCCCTATCTTAATCCATATGATGTCACATGGTCCTATGTTGCATTACATTTTTCAGAAAATAATACTAGTATATGTTATGGGGTACGGCACCCTAGGCTGCATCCCAATTAAATGGTTCAATTAGAATTATGAAATACATGGATAAAACATCCTAATCCCAAACAATTAAGTATGGGAATCCCTTTTTTGACATCATTATTCCACGTTAATTTCTTAATTGCCAAGGAGCAAATCACAATGTTCCCAAGTCGGAATCTCCATATCCAAATTGAATTTACAATTTCGATATGCGCTCAAACGAAAGTAAGACATCTAAAGCCTAATTCGAGGCATTTTGCTTTATGTTTATCTAAAGATCATGTATAAACTTTTATCAGATTACAATAACCCAATCTCGTGATTATGCATGCATTTGTACGTTATTTAGAATTAGAATGAGGTCACACAGTTACATGTCCTTTAACAAATTTTTCATCGTATAAATTCGAACAGAAGAGGAAATTCGCCACTGTAATTCTCGATCTTATAATCTGTAACCGATACAAAGTATTAATGACTCATTTAAAGAATTAAAAAATACTATATTATTAATTCTTGCGGCCTTTTCGGTAAAATTTTTTTTTATCTCTCTTATTATTACACATATAAAATTCATATTTTATTTGAATTTTTATAATGATAGAATAATAAATATCCATGTAGCAGCATTTGATTTCTTTATTTTTGTGTTTGTTTGTTGCGAAACATGCAAGAGGATCATATTCTCCTCTTGGGAAATTGACATGACTAGTTCACCCCTGAGTGCGCGATGATAAATTGATAATCCTACCTCTACGGGGAAACTCATAATAGGTAGAATAGGTAGAGCCCACAGAGAGGAGGTGGGTCCCACTGCTTCTTCCTACTCAAGAAAAATGGCTACATAATCATCTATCTTTAGAGGTAAAAATAGGCTAAACAATTTGTGAAGGACTCACAATTTTATTTAGTTAAAATTTGATTCTTATTTATTAAAAAAATCAAATTTAAATTTTTTTAAAAGTTTTTTAATTAAAATGATCATGTTATAGATTTTAGAAAAGTTCATCTGAATAATAAATTTGTCTAAACTATAAATTATAAAATTATATTTGTTAATTTATAACTTAAAAGAAACATAATTATTATACTGATTTTTTATTTTTAATTATTTGTTCTAATTTAATTAGAACTTGTATATACGTTTTAAGGTCAATCAGACTTTAATATTAATGAGACTCATGTTTTAATAAATTATGTTTAATTGATAATAAATCGAACTTAGACTTAATCACAATGATAAGGACCCCAGTAGCAATGAAGTATTTTGACCTCTACTTATCTCCTCTTAATGAAAACCTCTATAAATACCTTTCCACCCCACCATCCACCTCTCAAGTCCCAACCCAATTAATCTTTCTTTTCAATTCCTTCTCTCAATAATTCTCCTCTGTTTTTTCACAAAACAACATGGCTGCATACAGAGAACCCATGAACATGAACATGAGCGACAGAGCCCCGGTTTCTCCGCAGCAACCACACTCTCCGTGGCATTCCCCAGTTCCGTACTTGTTCGGAGGGTTAGCGGCGATGTTGGGTCTCATAGCCTTCGCTCTGTTGATCCTTGCATGTTCCTACTGGAAGCTCTCCGGGTACCTCGAAGAGAATGGGGAAACAGAACGGGACCTGGAAGCTGGCGAAACGGAACAGGACCAGAAACCTGCCAAACCGTACGAGGAGAAGATCTTGGTGATCATGGCCGGGCAAGAGAAGCCAACATTCTTAGCAACTCCGAGTGTTTCGAGTTGCAGCACTAGCAGGTCCTCTTCCTTCGGCGACAACACCAGCACGTGCACCTGCGAGGAGAACAGAAAATCGCTTGAAATGGCACAGGCTGTGAAAGAGGGAAGCGCCGGGACTGGGACCACCGAAACCGCACACTCTTCGTCGGATCAGAACCCTTGATCGGGCCAAACATGGGCACCTGCTGGGGCTTTTGTTTTGTAGCTAGGTTGCTTTAGTGAAAAGGCAAAGCTTGTGACACCCGGGTGTCTTTCTCGGTTGCATATTCAACAATTGGTGCTGATATAGTGATATGGGGATTCTCTTCTCTTTTTCTTTTTTTTTTCTTCTTCTTTTCTTTCAATTCTCGTCTGTAAATTATTCGGGAATGTAAATTCTTTGAGGTGGAATTGAGCACTTGCTGTTTCACAAATCACAATTTTGTTTTTTGTTTTGTTTTGTTTTTTGGTTTATGTTTTCTTCCTTTTTAGTTGTTTTTACTAGATGAGATTTGTAAAACTGGGGGGCAGAGAGAATTTGACACTCAGTGGTTTTTCTGATTGATTTTAAGACGTGGAGAGGTGGTAGATGTTGTGGTGTCGTGTTAAGGAGAAGGTAACGTGTACCAGCGAGTGTGGGAAAGTGGTTTTATGTATGTGTGATGTGTCTGATGCGGCGAGAAGAAGCTGTGATTCAATCAATGCAGTGGCTGCACTGTTTGTTCCTCGTGCCACTCGCCTAATTAGCTTCAGTTTAGTTCCTTCTATTTATTCATTATTCTCTTTTTAGGGGTTTTTTTTTCTGTTTCTGTTTACGACATCCCATTCTCAATTTCCGGGATGAAACGGCCCCTTGAAATGCTCAAACAGCCCCTAGAAATAGAATCATGGTTTTGGCTTGGTTTCATTGTTTCAACTTTCCTTCCAAGTAAACATTTTACATATAAGTTACTCGTCCCTGCCCTGCGTCTGAAACGGTTTTAGTATTATGCTCTAGAATTTACAAGTACTGCAGTTTTTTTTATAAAATATATATAGGTGAAACATTTTTTTATTTTTTATTTTTTATTCATTTTAATACTTTTTTTCTTCTTCTTGTGAGTGTAAATGTGCAAATGTGGTATGAATATTTTGGTAATGAAATATACTTTCTTCTTATTTATACTAGACTGCTTTATTAGTTGTCGTGAGGTCTAGAATAACCTTTTCATCGGGTCCTTTTATTGATTGATATTCATTGAAGTATAGTGGGGTAAGGGTGACGGTATTGTGGGTTTAATGTATGTCCATAGCGTGTCTCCAAAATCATGATAAACACTAAACAGAATTGTTGGTATTGGTACTTGTGAATGTGAAGTGGAGTATATCAAGTAGTATTACTCGTACAACAGTTTTTTTTTTTTTTTCTATTTCATTTTTTATCTTTTTTTTCTATTTATATAACCTGAAAAATGGGATGTACATTTTACCGTTTTCCTTTCTATTTACAGCAGTGCAAAGTATTAAAAGAAAAAAATTGCCTCTAAAGGTGATCTTTTTTTACCCCTATTTTCTTCCTTTAAGATAAGATGAATTTCTTTTAAATTTATTTTTATCAATACTTTTGTTATATTTGAGTACATATATATAGAACCGTGCAGTTATGTTTTTTTTTTTTTTTTTTTTTCAGTATGTGATGTTCAACAGATGCATTCACATACTAGACTATTCCTCTGGTTAAATAATTTGATTAGGACAGGAAATATTTAATCATATCTAGGGACTTTATATATTGACAGGAGAAATAATCTAAATAAACTTAATAGTACTATAATAGAAATGGGTGTTTTGTATTTAACGTAGTTAATACAGGATTATCTGCTTCATAACAATCACCACATGCCAAATAATAAAGAATTATACAATTTAAATTATAATTTTTAACAGCATGTTCAATTTTCTGTCTGTTTTTAATTACATCATCTTATTTTACTACATATTTCTTTTTATTCCTTTTTATCTCTCTCTTTCGTATAAAATGTTACACAAAATTAATGTAAATCAATATTTTTCAATAAAAGAAATCTATATACAGTACAGGTCATACAATTTTATATTTATAATTAAAGATTTAAAGTAATTAATACTGATATTGATACGGGGGAACTAAGTGACAAAAACAAATGCGTGGTACTTAATAGTATTCCATAAAAAAAGTTAATGGTAAGGTGTGGAGAGAAAAATATATAAGAAACAATCCTTTAATTTTGGTAGGTTTTCGAACAAAAGCAAAAAAGAAAATATAAAGGAATCTCTGTAATTATACGAGAGCATATTCTGTGTGTTTTGAAACAAAGACTTCTTGTGATAATCGATTACATTGCGAAATAATCGATTACATTGCTCATAAATCTTTTCCAGAAAGTTCAAGAACACTTTAATCGATTAAATGAGTAATTAATCGATTACATAAGTGAATTTAATCAATTACATTAGTGAATTAATCGATTATTGATAGTTACAAATAGTTTTCTATAAATCATTGTTGGGTGTTTGAAAAGAAACAATGAATTATCAAAGTATTTTCATAAGCTTTCTGAAGAAAGAAAAGATTCAAAGTGTTATTCTGAGTTAGTCCCACAAATCCTCAAGCTTCAAGATTTCTAAAGAGGATTTCTTTTTGGGCAAAATTTCAAAAGAAGATTTTGGAAGGAAAGTTCTGAAGTAGTTTCCTTTCACCATTTATTCAAGTCTGGTAATTTTTTGCATACATCAGTAGTGGATCATTAGGTGGTTTCTTTCCATATAACTTGTTTGTAAATTCTTTTAGAATTTCTCTTTGTGTAACTATAACAATAGTTTTTCTTAAGGCTTTTCTAGAATAGGTGTTTCTAGAGGTAAAAGTAGAGATAGGTTTTCTATATGTCTTGATCACAGAGCATCTATGTGAGTTAGATATCTCGTTCTTGATCTAGGTGTGATTAAGAGTGCTTGTAGCTTCTCTAGGTTAAGAAGTGAACCAGTATAAATCTTTGTATTGACTACTTCAGTTTTATCTTTTCTTGTGGTTATAACTTGTTATTTGTTGGTGTAGCATTTCACAATCAACAAAAAAAGTTTTGGATTGCATTCTTTAAGGTTTGGTGTTTGATTGGTTGAAAGCTTTCTTGGATTGTTTTGTGATACGATCTTTTTAACTCTAATTGTTTAAGAATTTTTAATTGACCAAGATCAACCAATTCACCCCCCTCTTGGTTCTTGTGTGTTGTTCATATTGTTTTCAATGGAAACCAAAAAATCCTTCCAATTGCCTTCGCTGTTGTCGAGGGTGAAATAGCATAAGCATGGTTCTTCTTCCTCAGCAATTTGAAAAGGCATGTCACAACATAAAATGATCTTTGTTTGATTTCCGACAGACACGAGTTAATCAAGATTGTATACTCAAGACAAGATAATGGGTGGACGCCAGAGAATTATGTGCATGTGTTCCACATTCGACTCATTGCATAAAATTACATGAGAAAGTACAAAATTAATGACATAAAAAAACTGATTATTAATATGGGTGAGTGTCAAACTTCTTTCTCTTCATAGTAAATATCACTTAATTTTATATTATTCACAATATTGAAATTGAATGTTTTAACTACTTAGCATATGCAAGGACAGAGCTTACTTATACTACTACAACAATTTGAGGGAGGAAACATACAGTGAATGAGACATCAATTGACTTAACCAGATTCTGTGAGAAAAATGGACTCTCGCATGGGATGGAGACCGACGATAAGGACACGTGACCAACAATCTTTTTGAGTCAATCAACTCAGTACTTAAGAAAACAAAAAATCTTCCAATAAGTGTGTTGATCAAATCGACTTATCAAAGGTGTAATAACTTATTCAACCAAAGAGGGAGAGAAGTTGTAGCAATGATTAGATCTGGCCATGTTTATACATAAATAATAAACAAGGCTATGGAAAACGCACAAAGAAAGACCAACTCTCACCATGTTCTTGAGTTTGATATATGTGATACACAGTTCTTAGTGCAAGAGACAATTAACCCAAGATAGAAGCAGTTAGTTGAAAATTTCATGATTAGGCTAAATCAAAGGTGGTGTGATTGTGGTAAATTCCTAAAAGTACACATTCCTTGTTCGCATGTCATTGCAACTTGTAAGCACGCTCACCATGAGTATAAATCTTACACAGATCTTGTGTACACATTGGAAAGTGTCTCAAATGTGTACAAAGGGTTGTATGGCGAATTATGCAATGACATTTATTAGCCATAGTGTTACAACCCACCAATTTGGCTCGACCCAAAGATATTAAAAAAAAAAAAATTAAAGGTCGTCTAGTATCCTCTCATATACACATCGAATTGGATATGAGAGTCAAGTCAGCCAAAAAGATGTTTGTGCGTCACAACCTATATCATTCAAAAAATAAATGTTCTCATCGTGTTGGAAGCCCAAGCCAACAACTTTATAAACAAATTTTTGTATTGTTTGTAATTCTATTCTAATTCATGTTAACTTAAATCTTTTTTTAGTTCAAGTAAATTTATGGGTTAAATATAAATTTTATTAACAACAAATTAATTTTTCTTTTTTTAGAAAGACATAAAAAAATAATTACAAAACAAAAACAAAAACAATTTAAAAAAATTATCAATTGAGAAGAACTGTTTTCTTAACTAAAAAAAATGGATGGTATGAAATTAGGTTGGGGAAAACTGATTTCATATAGTGAACGTAGTAATTTGTATAATTTGGATAAATAAGTTGGAGTTTGTATTAGTTGGATAATTTTTTATTTTTTTGTATTATTGGGTAAAAAAAACTTGGCTGCTATCTGTTCTAAACGGTTTTTTCTCTTGTTCTGTCCAACCTAGTAAGTAGTAGCGACCAACACTTAGGGGTGGCAATTTGTGACACGACCCGCCAACCCAACCCGGACCCGACACGATTTTTTCGTGTTTGGATCAACCCGTTTAATAAATGGGTCGTGTTCGGATTGAAACAATTCAACACGAAAAAAATCGTGTCGGGTTACAGGTCAACCCGTCAACCCGCTAACCCGTAACTATTATTTTTATTTATTTTATATGACTATTATAGTAATTTTTTCATATATTCATTCATATCTCAGTTAAAATTCTCATTTATTTTTGTATGTTGCATTTAATTATGTTTTCATATTGGATTGATGAAGTTAAATATAACTTATTTTGATTTAAATTATATTAAATAGATCAAATATGATTTGAATTAATATCATTTTGTTTTTACTCGTGTCGGGTCGTGTCGGGTCGGGTCGTGTAAAAACAAATTGTACTCAAATTCAGGTTGTATCGTGTCAACCCGTGTAATAAATAGGTCGTGTTCGGGTTGAGTTTTATGACACGAATTATTAATCGTATCGTGTTCGGATTGAGCCTATTCGTATTCGTATCATACCCAGGTCGACCCGAACCTGACCCACGAACCCAAATTGCCAACCCTACCAACACTAACAGCAACTGATACAACAAAGAACAGACCAGAACAATTTTGAAATCCTAAATCCGAAATTAAAAATGCCTCCACAGGTTCCAAAGCCAACCAAACCAAGGAATTGCGGGGGGTTTTCTACCAGTTGGGGCCCTCCCTTCACCACCGCCAAACCCACCAACAAGTTCTACTTCTTCTACGGCCACCGCAAGCCCTCCCAGAACCGCCCCACCGTCCGCGGCGGCCTTTTCTCCAACCGGCAAACCCTAAACCCTAGCCCTTCCCAACCCAAACCCACCACCAAACCGTTCAACATCAGAAACTGGGACCCACACTTCCTCTCCAACCCAAACTCAAACCACTCCCCATCAACCCTCTCCTCCGCCTCCCTACGCCTCTCCCCGATCGCGCGCTTCATCGTCGATGCCTTCCGCAGAAACGACAATAAGTGGTGCCCCGACGTCGCCGCCGAACTCAGCAAGCTACGCAGGGTAACCCCCAATCTGGTCGCCGAGGTTCTCAAAGTTCAAACAAATCACACCCTCGCCTCCAAATTCTTCCACTGGGCCGGCAGGCAGAGAGGCTTTCATCACAATTTCGCCTCCTACAATGCCCTCGCCTACTGCCTGAACCGCCACCACCAGTTCCGCGCCGCGGACCAGCTCCCGGAACTCATGGAGTCCCAGGGCAAGCCCCCCAGCGAGAAGCAGTTCGAGATTTTGATTCGTATGCATAGTGATGCCAATAGAGGGCTTAGGGTTTATCATGTGTATGAGAAGATGCGGAA
>PYAF01004555.1:373938-394818 GCA_007407185.1 Glycine tomentella | reverse complement strand
GTCATATTATGTATTTGTGCAAAACCAGTATGACATGTAATGATGTTTTCTCCTGTTTATATCTATTGAGATATCTGTGTACATCTGCCTATGGTTGTGTTTTGAAATCTGGATCAGAGCAGGGGCTTGCGTCGCTGTTATGAGATGTTTTATTCCATACATAATGTAATCAATAAATATGGTTTTGATTATGCTTCCGTAAAGTTTTAATTAAAGTGATTAAGCGCTAATTCTGATATAATCATAATGATAATACACCGGGTGCACAAGGGGTGTTACATTGAGCGAGCGCATAATTCTTGCAATCATTTTCTTTGATCTTCTTTGAATTTTTTTATTGAATCATACTCATAGCATTTCATTCATGATAAGTGTTCAACACAAGGCATTACATGATTGAAAGTGCATAGGCCACTTGGATTCGATAGTATCTTTGTGTGAGTTTTCGTGTTAATTTAATGCATGTTGACATATTTTCATTGATAAAACTAATGGTTTAATGTAAGTTCCTAAAAGACAAATACCTAAGAGGTTATATGTGGGAAAAAAAAGCTTAAAATCATGCATTTTTTGAGCTAATAAGAAGACTACGACCATGATGATTTTGTACGGCTGCGACAATTTTGTACTCGATAATTTTATACGTCTGTGGTTCGCCTGCATCACGTCTCACTTAAAGAATTACGTCTCATGTTAATGAAATTAATTAATGGGATTAAAAAGAGAAAGATTACAAGGATCACATGCAATATTTAAATCCTAATTGATAAGATTAAAAACATCTATAATGGGAATTGCTTAATGGGTTGCTTAACAAAAAAATATTGTTTTTGTGTGCTACATGTGATTGGGTTGCTTAGAATTCGACAATTATTTATATAAGCAACTATTACTCATGAGTTGCTTAATTTTGTATTAAATGTAGAAGAGAGAAATAGAATATTTGTGAGTTAAGTAACTTGTTAATGGAAATAGCCATTAGAGATAATATTAATTGAGTTACTTAAAATTGAGGGGACATAAATTGGGTTACTTAAGAATGTTATTTAGTATATTGAATTTCTTCTATGCTCTTAATGTCTTTTAAAATTAGACACTTTAAATTTAGTTTAGCAAAGATCAATTGCATGAAGCGATTGGATTCATACAAATTGCGTGATCAAACATTTTGTGTTAGATTTTTTGTCAACCTCTATGTGAACTTAATTAATTCACCTATGATAAATTGAGAATTAAATTAGGGAAAACATCGTTGTTAACTATGGTCACTTGTTAACTGCAAATTTAGGAGGCACTGACAATTTAAATAGTTTGGGGATTTTTATTGGAATTAGAATTAGGGAAAAAAGGTACATGCGAGTCACAATCCTAGTTTGCTCACACTAAATTTTCCTGCTTTGATTCTTACTTCGTAATAGAACAATTGATCACAACTTTTTCTAGCTAGAATTGATTTAAAACTCCAATTGCTTAGTTTATTGTAAAATTAATTACTTGGGAACACAACTGGTTCTTTGTGTTCAATATCTAGACTTATGGTCCATTGTAAATACTGCATAGGATACGTTTGCCCTAGTGCAAACATAAATTTACACATCAATAAGTAAAGATAGAGCAACCTTAGCTAAGGCCTGGGCAACTCCATTAACTTGCCTCTTAACAAAGCATATATCAAATGTAGGATTAAAGGTCATAACTATCTTACATTTTTTAGCTGTGGCACCCACCTCAAATAAGTTTGATGCAGATGATGAGATTTTGTCAACCACACTTGTTATCCACAACTTGTTGAAAACCAAGTGAATATGCGAATTCCAGTGCTGCTTACGAGCCCCACACTTCTTCTTTAGTAACTTGCATACAAACTTTCTCCACATTGTCCTTGCTACTACTAAGCTACCTCCAACATCACGAAAACACATGTCAGGCCCTGTGCAGTTTGAAAACTAGCATCAACATTACATTTTAGTGCCCCTTCAAGCGGCGGTGTCCATTTATCTCTTTGATTGCTAGAAGAGGCTTGTGCATCTCGTGTCATATGCTGAACTTGAGCCCAATCTTGGGAAAAAATCATCTGGTACGCATACAACATCATCCGAATACTCCTTAAGCTCCCAAAGTTTATCATTTCATCTCCTCCACACACTCCATAACAACATATCAATCCTTTATTGTTGTTGAGTATTGACCATCTTTAATATATTCAAAACCGCTTCAGCACAAGACTATCTTTATAATTCTAAATCTAAACAATGTTATTCATTTTCTTCTACACTAAATTTTCATGGCAATTAAGGTTGGTTTCGAAAAGCTTTGTAATTGCCTAAGATGAAGCTTAAAAAATATTTTAAAGAGTTTATAATTGTTACCAATTTAATTAAGGTCCCGTTAAGGTTAGTTGCAAGTTTCTAGTTTTCAATTTTCAAATGCAAATTTCAAAAGAAAACATGTTTGGAAAACTCAACTTCATTCAGTTTTGCATTCAGTTTCAAAACCAAGAAAAAAGGTTTTATGATTTTGGTTTATTTTTTTAAAACACATTCTAACCACCATCATCATACCACCACCACCATCGCCAATACCACTACCACCATTATCGCCTCCACCATTCCACTACCACTGCCACTTCCACCAATACCATTTTGCCGCCTCCATTGTTGTTGTCTTCGTTGTTACCACTATTATAACCCATTATCATTGTCGTCGACACCACCACCATTCCACCATTGATATCGCGACTACCACGCTTCCCCCCCTTCCCGCCACCACCACCATCCCATCGTCGTTGCTACTACTGTCGCCAATTTGTCACCTCCATCATGATTGTCGTCATCGTTGTCACTATTCCACCCCACCACCACCCATAATTTTAAAAATCGAACCAATGATTAACCTGATCAAGGCATTTGGTCACTGGATTAATGGTCAAACCAGTGAGTTACTAATTGACCCGCATGACTCGATCTTTATTAGAAAAAATTAAAATTTTATATGCAACCTCAATTGACTTGCGTGACCCAGCGTGTTTCCTCCTTTGGGCTTGACCTAACCTAGGTTAGTGGATCATCGGTTTAATCACAAACCTAGTTGGGTCATATCGGGTTGCACTAGGTTCAATGCATGGTTGATCCAATAGGCAACTTGACCCGACCAGACCTCTAAGTTGCGATCGGTCCAGGCTTTAAAAACTGATTTCAATATTTCACTGCTACTACCGTCACCATCACCATTCTACCACCACAGCCACTATTCCACCCCACCACCGTTGTCATCGCCACCACCATCATTCCACCGACACGATCACTATTGTCACTATCGTCAACGTTGCCACTCCAACCTTGCTAGCCTACCACCACCATTATTTCATAATAGAGTGAGATAAAATAAAACGGTTGATTTATTTTATTTATCTTTAATATGTAACATCTTTTTAAAAACTAAAAACAAAAAAAAAATCGAAACTCAAAACTCAAAACTCAAAACTAAAATTGATTTTAATTTTTAAAAATTTCAAACTAAAAACAAGAAATCACCGCAAACAAGACCTATGGAATTAAAACAATGCTACTTCGTATATTGATTGATTTCCAGATGATATTAATGAAGTTATTAATTATTAATAGCTCAATCAGCTTGATTCCATTCTTTAAGTATTTAAGAATAGACGTCTAGTTAAATTCACAGTAACTTGAGTTCTAATACATATTCATATTTATACATGCATATATACCATAAAAACGTATACATGCATAATTTTTAATTTGTTCCTAAAAAGAGGAAAAAAAATAAAACAGTTTGGTGGAATTAACTCCCTGTAGACAAATACTCTAGTCTTGAACAATTCGAGTACAACTGTTAAATTAGGAATCTTATGGGCATATTATCTTATGTTACAATTAGTCAATTACACCTATATATATATTTGTATATCTATGATTTTAAAAAGTGCCTATTATTATACTATATATTCCATCCCCTTTGTTATAGTTGTTCAATCAAACTTAATATGAAAAGTTGAGTTAGCCGGCCAAAGTCGTTCGGCCGGCATTAGTTACATATGTGATTTGAGAGGACCAAATTAAACCACTGTAGTATACTTTAAAAAGAAAAAAGAAAAAAATCATTCGGACACAAGCTCCTTAAGTTGAGCACTTCATTATTCCATAACATTGTGCCAATTATGGGATCCTCCATCAGTTGCTGCAGCTCGGAGAGGGTCGAAGAAATGTATGTGAAATTACGTTTCTCCGTTTCTATTTTATGATTTCAATGTTAATTATGTGAATTAGTTATTAGCTCTCATAGTAGTTGTTGGCATGATCATTAATCTTACTTAGCCATCAAAATTGTGCATGTAATTTTGTATAGGCCAACATCATTTGGCGTAGTTCACAATTCATGGAGAATATTCACATACAAGGAGTTGCATGCGGCCACCAACGGATTCAATGATGATAATAAGCTTGGTGAAGGTGGTTTTGGAAGTGTCTATTGGGGAAGAACCAACGATGGTCTTCAGGTAAAAATAGAAATCATAGCATTCATTATTGGGGTTGTCAATGACCGTGCAAAATTCATTATATATGGCTAACTCTGAATGGCAGATAGCGGTGAAGAAACTGAAAGCAATGAACTCAAAGGCAGAGATGGAATTTGCTGTAGAAGTTGAAGTTCTTGGAAGGGTTAGGCACAAAAATTTGCTGGGTCTTAGGGGCTATTGTGTTGGGGATGATCAACGGCTCATAGTCTATGATTACATGCCAAATCTCAGCCTGCTTTCTCATCTGCATGGCCAGTTTGCTGTTGAAGTGCAACTCAACTGGCAAAGGAGAATGAAGATTGCAATTGGCTCTGCTGAAGGCCTTCTGTAAGCTTCCACCTGACTCATTCAACAATTTTTTTTTCCTCATCATTAAACATTTAAGGCTTTGTTTGGGAGAGGGACTTTAGAGGGGAAGGAAGGAAAGGGAAAGGTTTAAGTAGTAATATCTCTCTTGTTTGAGAGTTTTTTTGAAGAAAAGAATTTGAGGATTTTTAAAAGTCCTTTGAATTCCTCCAAAGCCTAAAAATTGTTATTCCCCCTATTTAGGGGGTTTTTAGAAAGAAAAGTAACTAAAATTAATATCCTACCCGAGTCAGTGTTAATAAAATTACTATCATATCCCAGCCAGTGTTAATAAAACACCAAAATACAAAACGCTGAATCATAATAATTGTAAAAGTATCTTATTAACTCTCCATTTTCCTCTTTTAATATATTTTTAACTCCCAAACAAAGAGAAAAACTTCCCTCATTTTCCTCCCTTTCCTTCCCCTCTCTTTCCCTTGAATCTCTTTCCTTCTCTTCTCCTCCTAACTCCCAACCAAAGCCTTACTGAATTATATTGACTAGAATAAGCTTTTACCAGCAGTATGATGTATCAATAAATATATAAGTATATAACAACGAAATTATCTATTGGTATTTGGTATGATGCATCATACTATTATTAGTATAACTTTAAGAGGGTGAATATATTAGTCACTGTAAATTAATAATTAAGAGAATTTATAATCAAGGCATGCTTGGTAGGAGTAAGAATACATGAGAATGAAGATACCATCTATATATTCAGACATACTTTCTGTTAACACACAATTAAAGGTTGCATTTACCCTCCGATCAAGTACCCAAAAATTACAATGGCTAAACTTCATTTCTTGTGAAAGGGTGCATGTAAAAGGGTTCTCCGCTCTAGTCTCAATGGGCAATTTTCACTTTTGAAATACCTTATTCTAAATGATATATGAGCATATGACTGCTTTTCAGCGAATATGACTACAAAATTCAGCTTACTTTTGAAGTGCTACATATAGTAGCATAAATAGCTTGTGTGGCATACATAGTAAATTACAATTTAATGTAGCTATGCCTGTTTGAAATTTTAAAATTGGATGTTGTTGCTAGGTACTTGCACCGTGAGGTCACACCCCACATCATCCATAGGGACATCAAAGCAAGTAACGTGCTTCTGAATTCAGACTTTGAGCCTCTAGTTGCAGATTTTGGGTTTGCAAAGCTAATCCCAGAAGGAGTTAGCCACATGACTACCCGTGTGAAGGGTACATTGGGATACTTGGCACCTGAATATGCCATGTGGGGAAAAGTCTCCGAAAGTTGTGATGTTTATAGTTTTGGAATTCTTCTCTTAGAACTTGTAACCGGTAGAAAGCCCATAGAGAAGCTCCCAGGTGGTCTCAAGAGAACAATATCTGAATGGGTCGAGCCTCTGATAGCCAACGGAAGGTTCAGGGACCTTGTTGATCCAAAACTAAGAGGGAACTTTGATGAAAACCAAGTCAAGCAAACAATCAATGTGGCTGCTCTTTGTGTGCAAAGTGAGCCCGAGAAACGGCCTAATATGAAGCAAGTGGTTAATCTTCTGAAAGGGTATGAATCTGAAGAGAAGAAAGTCACTGCCACGAGAATAGATAGTGTCAAGTATAACGAAGAATTATTGACACTTGATGAACTTAGTGACGATGATGATCATGATGATGCAACTGCTAGCTATGGTGTTTTTAGTGTCATTGAAGTCCAAAAGATGAAGGATCCATACAAGCGCAGTGATAACAAGAATATGGGCTAAAGCCCAAAGATTATATATATATATATATATATATATATATATATATATATATGATAAACTTATTTGTTTTGTGAAGTCTTTATATCTATTGGTAATGTAATCAACTTTCAACTTTTAACTATAATTTTCTCGTAATAAATAATGATTTCATCTTATTCTTTTAAGGCTAGTTCTTGTTTTATAGAATCTTTTATCAAATTGATTTTTTTCTGTCCTCTCTTGTGATAACCAAGACAAAAAGATATCAAGGATGTGTTAAATTCTTATCACATAATGTCTTATACCATAAATTTGATATTTTATATACACAGGATAAGATAATAATGTATGATCTAACAATAAAATTGATAAAAATTAATTTTCTTAAAAATTATTGGAAGTGATTTTATAGAATTTAGTAATGGATAAAGGATATTTGAAGAAAAAAAACAATTTACTTGTAATAAAAGTATAAATTAAATATAAAATATAATTATTTAATTTTTTTAGTGTAGAGTTAAAATTATTTAATTAATAGTGAATTTGTAAATATCGTAATGTATTTAATATTTATTAAAGAAACTTAAATTTTGATTAAAATCATTAAAGAAACTTTAAACAAATATTTAAATAATTAATCAACTCTTTTTAGAATCCTTAAGCTGGAGAGTATCTTGAATGATTATGACTCTTCATGAAATGGTCGTGACTCTCACAAAAGAGTGAGTTGAACCATAGTAATTGTTAATGAAAAGATATGTCACTTCTCCGGTTTCTTTATAAACATGTCTTGGGATCATGTTGTTTCAGAAACATTCAAAGGCATTCAAGTGAACTATAAGAACATTCAAGAAAACTCAACAATGACTTCAAGAGGTAAATACCATAATCTTATTTTATTATTTTGATGTTCAGATTCCTTGAACTAAGCTAATTTTATAATATGATTAAGGATCAACAGACTCAGAGTTACATCTTTAATTGTATTTGCTATGTAGAAAAAACAAAACGAAGTGTCTTTATGACATGGGGATTAGATCAGCTTTTTAAATTTTATTTAATAGGAAAATGACGATAAATTGGTAAAATGTGTGGCAAGCGTTAGTGACAAAATAATTGTAACGTGTTGAATTTAGATCAAACTTGTACGATTATTTGTTCTTTATTTATAACAACTTACAATGACTCTTACAGTGAAGTGTGTCTTTACAGTACTTTGCAATTATAAATTCACCCATAATTCTAATTAATGTCCTGAAATTTTTGAATCAGAGTCACAATAGTTTAATGTTTGAAACGAAGATGTGTTAACGAACTTGAACCGAATATCTTTTCTTGCTTGAAATTAAGGCATTCAATTTTCCCCCAAAAAAGTAAACAACATGAAGTGTAAGGGTATGGTGAAATTGTTGTTTAGTGTGGGGTTCGAAAGATGGATTATCCATGTCTTGGCAGTTCCCTAATCCAAATCCCTCGCCTTCACACCTCCACCGTTAGGTATGGCAATCCGTTGTCACGTCTTATGTTATTTGGATGCTAGCAACATATTTGGATCCTATCTATCTGAATTGCAAAAATTCTGTCATTTTAGCTTAGACTATAAAAGTTTTGTTAAATCATCAAAAGATTAACTTCGTTACAAATTTCTTTTCGCGTATGGGATCCACTTGTACATTATTAGTACATTGTAGTGTCGCTTCAAAAAATTGAGCAACAAATAACGCAATTCTATATGGTGTGAACGTATTAATTCTTATATAAATGTTGTGACTTCTACGGTATAAAGTCCACTTTTCTTTTTTTGTTTTCGTAGCAACCCCGATTATCTCTATAGCCAGAATAGCATCACATGTTCCACTTTCCAGTTTTTTATACTTGAGTTGTAAAATCGGCATTATTATTTAACGAATCTTGAAGTGAAAGTCGCACATGCTTATTCGGAAGAGGCGATTCTTATTCAGAAATAGCAATAATTGGATGTAGAATGACCTTATCTTCCTTGGAAGGGAGAAAATTATAAAAGGAATTCATTCTTCCATAGCACACTAGAAGGCCATCTGTCTAAAAAATTTCAATTCAATTTTTTTCCAAGTTAATGAGAATATTCTTATGAGTCCCAACTATTATATTTGTGATAGATTTTAAGTTCATCCTGCTATTGCTACAATTCGTTGTATTATATCTACATAACAAGGTACTTTATGACCCTCTAAATTATGTTGTGCATGACAAAAATAATGAAGACTATGTGCCAACCTCACAAAGTTTGATAGTGAAATAGGGGAAACAGTTATACGGAAATGTTGCCACTTCATCCATCAGAAAAGAGAAGTCAGTTAGTGTCCTCTCAAAGTTTCATTGATGTTAAAGTGATGAGTGAAGCTCTTCTTTTTGGAGAGTGGCAAATAGACCAAATAGCCTTTCCTACCAAATGGAAGTAAAAAAGAAAAACAAAAACAATAGAAGAAAAGGTACCTTTGTTAACTAAATTTGAAGGGGAGCTTCATTTTTGGCTTGCATAGCAAGATAACTCAAATACGTGCCCACCACCTTTGCTTATACCCCAAAGCACCCAACTACAACACTTAATTGTCACCAGAGAGAGAAATAGAGTCTAATCAGTTTTCCTATTGCCACTCTTAATAAAGGCTTTTTATGCTTCTCCAACAAGAATTGGACATGAGGTTGGCCATTGGCCTCACACCCCTAACTGAATTTAATCATGCTCTTCCTTACTTACACTACTTATTCTTAAGCTGAGAATGCATTCATTCATCCGTGTGTGACAAGTACTAGCAGAGCATATAATTCCATTTCTCTGCTCACTCTCACAACAGTGACTGAACCTGTTGGCCAAAGTTTCATTTGAAAATGGTACTTCCCTCCCCTGCCCAAATACTAGTTGGCCTCTCCTTAGACCCAGATGACAGCAAGGAGCTTCTCTCATGGGCAATAAGAGTTCTAGCCAATCCAAATGACACCATTGTGGCCGTGCATGTTCTTGGTTAGTCATTATTTTTCTACCCAAATTGAAAATTTTCAACTCATTTAGTCTTTTATAAGTTATTACTTATTACCTGAATTATCACTTATTCTATTCAATGTTTTTTTCAATAAACATAAGATTCTAAATTCATGATTGACAATTTGGAATAGATCAAACCATCTATATGCTCATGCTGTGAACGTTTAGTGTTGTAATAGCCTGCAAGTTTGTTAAATTACAGTTGCTGCGGATAAGAAGAAGCGTGTCTCAGTCAGAAGAAGGCAATCACAACTTAGGCAGGCAAAAGCATATGTTATATCTGTGCTAGGAGAATTTGCACAGTCCTGTTGGTCTAAGCAGGTAATTCACCAGGATCAAATATAAGATTATAAATGCCCCTATCTATAAAAGCAGCAATTTTTTTTATATTCTTATATAACGGTTAGACTACAACATGCTTGCTACTAAAGTCTAGAACCAAATAAACGCTCATGAAAACAACATTATCAGGTTAATTTGGAGGCCAGGGTGGCACTCAATTCCACAGTTGGTGAAGGTTTAGTGGAGGAAGCCCAGTCCATCAATGCTGACTATCTTCTTATCCGTGGCTCAAGAAACCGAACAAATAAGTATGAACTAAGTGATGTAATAAGTGATAACAGTTATTTATTTTCTTTATGAACATCATGCACGATAAATCTGATTTATTTTTATTTTTTTCTTAGAATTGGAACTTCTAAAGGAATTACCAAGTATTGTTTTGAGCATGCACATGATGGGTGTACAATGGTCTCAGTTGGGAAACGTACAAAGGCAGATCAAAATGCCAATTCAAACTCAACACGTTTTCAAGGTAATTCCGTTCTTAGAAATAATGTAATAAAATACAAATTATAATGGATAAAAGTCCCTTAAATAAGAGATACCTTGTATCTTTTCACTAGCAGATAAAAAACAACCAAGTTCAAGATGGTTTAAGAAGGATAACCAGTATGGCAAGGGTGCCTCCCCTATTCTGGAGGATTATATATCAGGAACCAAGGCTCAGAACCGTTCACCAAGAACAGTATTAGATGGTCTAGAGGGACAATCGAACAGCACTGAAGATGATACCTTTAGCACTAGGGTCTCAAGCACCACATATACCCCATCATCGGATTCTAAGAGGCGATCCAAGATAAGAAAACCACAGTTCCCATTCAGGTTCATAGTCTCATTCCTTGCTTCACCATTTAGAAGAAAAAACTTTAGCATATCCAAAAATGAAAAGCGTCAGCCTTTGTTGAAGTGCTTCAGCTATGAACAGATATCCAATGCTACAATAGACTTCCACCAAGGTATGTCAGTTTTTTTGGACAAAACTTAGATACATTTTCTAAAGTATCTTTAGTGTCATTCTCTAATCAGAATTAGACTGTGACTTCAATAATTTGTGTTAACCTTTAATGCAAGCCTTTATTACATGAACTGCTAAGATGATCGTCCAATTCTGAAAGGAGAACAACACTTAAAACACTTAGGAAATTTTATCTAAGTTTTGTCTTTTTATTATTATTATTATTTGTGAGCTCTTGAGGCTATTTTAAGCTACTCGGAATGATAAGAGTCCTAATTTCTTTTTTCTTTTTCATGTTTTAAACAACAGATAATTTGGTTGGACGAGGTGGGTACTCGGAAGTATACAAAGGTGATCTTTCAGATGGACGAACCATTGCTGTGAAGAGGTTGGCCAAGGACAACAAGGATCCTAACAAGGAAAAAGAGTTCCTTATGGAGTTGGGTGTTATTGGACATGTCTGTCATCCTAATACTGCAACTTTAGTGGGCTGCTGCATCGAAAATGGGCTTTATCTGATTTTCAATTACTCTCAAAATGGAAATTTGGCAACTGCACTGCATGGTAATAAAGCCTCGTATTCCAATTCCTTATTTTATTTCATTTTTCAGCAAAGTATTGTTTGTTATGTCATTTGAGATTAATGCATTGGAATCATTATCAGGTAAAGCTGGAGATTCACTAGACTGGCCAATCAGATACAAAATTGCCATTGGTGTTGCAAGGGGCCTTCATTATCTTCATAAAGGTTGCAAACACCGAATAATTCACCGTGACATTAAAGCCTCTAATGTTCTTCTGGGTCCTGATTATGAACCACAGGTATATAGAAATAGAATAGTAATCAAATCCAAACATTTGGAGTTGGTAGAAACAACATTGTTTTCACGTGATTCAATTCAATCAACTTACACTTGTGTAACTTTTTGAACGTCTATATTTAGATTACCGATTTTGGTCTTGCAAAGTGGCTTCCTAACAAGTGGACTCACCATGCTGTGATCCCCGTGGAGGGCACATTTGGATACTTGGCGCCAGAGTACTTTATGCATGGAATCGTGGATGAGAAAACAGATGTTTTTGCATTTGGAATTCTACTTTTGGAGATTGTAACTGGACGGAGACCAGTTGATTCATCAAAGCAAAACCTTCTCCTATGGGTAATCATACCTTTCATTCCCTTATAGGGAGTGTCACAGTTCACAAATGTTGCTGATTAACAAATTAGGAAGAGTATGCACTTAAATTCTTCCAGAAAATTTTAGCAATGCAAATATAGATGACATTAGTCTTTGGTAGGGACACATTTGTCCAGCTGGAAAGGAATAATATGATTACTTTTGTAGAGATTATTGTGAGAATTTTATGTTATTACTAATGTGTCACATGCTAAATTTTTAAGGAATGAATGTGGAAATTTAATCCATTTAAGAATTATTAGCAAACGATAAACATACCTGTATAAATTGGTTAAGCGTGTCATTAATATGCTTTTGCAACATATAGGCAAAGCCTCTGATGGAATCAGGGAATATTGCTGAGCTAGCTGATCCAAGATTGGAAGGTAAATATGATGGAGAGCAACTCTATAGGGTAGTGCTAACGGCTTCATACTGTGTGAGACAAACTGCCACCTGTCGTCCCCCAATGAGTGAGGTGAATGAACAATAATAGTGATGTTTGAGTTTCTCATTCACCTAAATGAAGTTTCTCATTTCTTTTCTTCTTTTTTGATTTATACAGGTATTAGAGCTGCTAACCAGTGGCCAAGATAGTGAGGTTGGAAAGAGCTGGAGGATCCCAAAGTTCACTTCTGATGACTTGGATGATTACTCTATGGTTTTCGGATATGATGTACCCTCAGACATATCTTTGGAGGATTATTTGTGAGAATGAGATGTAGGGTTCAGTTTCAATTTTCTTTTCCATACTCTATATCTTAGGTTTGTGGTAGGAGTGAAGTAATAAGCATTAGATTAGAGGTTGGTTCTTTATTTGCGTAACTTATCATATGACTTTTTTTGTTGTTTATTTTGTACACCTTAGTCTAGTCTGTCTTGGTTGAGCAAATACAAACTTTTCTATTTTTTTTTGGAGTTGAATGGGAGGATTATAATTTTTATGAAGATTTTAAGGAAATATTGTTAATACCAAAGACATTCTTGTATGTGCCAAGTTGTTGGTATACAAAAATATTATAATAAATTTAGTTTGTCTTTGTTTTGATGTATGCTATTTGTAACTTTGAATAGATTGGCAAATGAAAACAGACCACATAATTTTTGTACAGTTGTAGCCTAATATCCGCATTTCGCTAAATATATATAAAGTTGTCATCCTGTTTATTTATAATAAAAACATGATCACGTCTACCTTAGATGCTGTTTTTATGATCGATCAAATGGATAAATGTGTCGTTTTGAAATATATGATTTTTGTAAGAAAAAAAAATCACAAAAGACAGAATATTTAGAACGAGAAAACGGGATTTGTTATCGAATACAAACATGAAATTGTTGTTAGGTCCCGTAAAAGTATAAGTTAAAAGTTTAATTTTCTTACACATTTTTATTTAATTAATCATAATGTTAGATATGGTTTTAAAAATAATTCCCTTTATATATTTTTCTGTTTAAATATATATATATATATATATATATTAGAATATTTATTTTATACGAAGGCATTTTTATAAATTATTTTTTAGTAAGGATATTTATAAGAGTGTTTTTAGATATTTTTATCAACATCTTATATTTCTTAATATATCATTTTCATCTTTATTTTTAAATTAAATTTTTATACCTTTTTTAAAAAATGTATTAATAATTAAAAATAACATTTTATCTCAATGTAGATTATTTATCATAAATCTGAAATATATTTTATATGATTAAAAATATTTATTTATTTTAAAATTAAAATATATTATAGTTAATTAATTTTAAATTATTTTATTATAAATTTTAGTTATATAAAATAAATATTTATTTTTATATTACACAAGTTAAAATATTAATTATTATATCAGTACAAAAGCAAGACGTAGAAAGAGAGAGAAAAAAAGTGTAAAGGATTAAAGTATTTTTTTTTCTTAAATTTTCATTTTATTATAAAAAAAGAATTCTAATTAATTATGATAAAAAATTGTTTTCTTTAAGTATCTGATATATAATACTATCATGTTTAAGTTAAAATGGTGGTTTGACAAATTCTAGTTCTAGGATATTATTGATTACACGAGTGCATACAATACTGTTGCAATCTTAACAATATTTTTAGTAACATTACACAAGGTATTCTTAGTCTTTTACAGACTTCAAATTTGAGACTAGTAAGTAATCTCATTTTAGGGGAACGAATTTTCAACAACTAATTTATGTATACAAATTCATTTTGTATTTCACACACACAAAAAAAGCATCTTATCCATTCGACAATATGAAAATGATGTCAACCGTCCAAATACCTTGGGGACACCTTTAAAGTGGTTTGTTTTTTTTCCAAAATGAAAGAGTAATTTAACATTATTCACTAGTAATTTCATACAATTTACTTTATATATTGAATTAGAGCATAATTTTTTAAAAATATAATTAAACCTCTTAGTTTATTTTTTTCCTCAAAGACACGTGTCATTGTTAATGTTTTCTTTCCAATTTTAAACTTACGTTATTATACGCCCATTATGAATACTTTTAATCTATATTTTTAAAGTTCTATTTAAACAATTAACCATATTTTACAATTATAAAATTTTATCTTAATTTAAATTTTATTTTCTATATTATTTACAAGATTTAAATATAAGTGGAAAAAAATGTATAAGATTTTTTTTTGTCCACGAATGAGATATTTGTCAGTGTACTTATAAATGAAAATAACTTCGGCCAACTTAAACCCAAGCCAGCAAATAAATAAATAAAATGCAAGAGAGCATAAAACAAAGAAAAGGAAAGGACCACATCTAACATATTCCGTAAGTTTGGATTTTAGTCTACCCCTTCCTCACACGGTAACATTGGAAACCGAATTGAAAGCACAAGGAAATCAATAACACATAAAGAAGGTTGAAAATGAAGGTGCGGATTCTTGAATCCATGTCCCTCAATGGAAGTAACTTTCTTTAATCCTCACCAAGAAAATAACCATTCCAAAATGAGATCAAACAATTACATGCAAGAGGAGGAGACCAATAGACCAAGCCCTAACAAGTAATATAACCTTACCAGATTTATGGAGTCCTAACTCCCGAATCAAGATGTGGATATGTTACATGTTGCTGTCGGGAATTACTATGCATCTCTATTTTGTTTTACATGTTTTATAGTGTGACAGTAATGTTATTGGTGTTATGTTGTGTTGACTATGCAAAGCGTAACACAACAATGTGGGCTCCTCTTACTCTATAGTCGATAGTGGGATTGATGATGGACATAAAACTTGAGAATGGACCACACTGGACAGTGGTGCTGCAACGAGACAAGTTGAGCCACAAGAGGATGGTTAGGACGGGTGGCGCACGTGAAGGGGGCGTGGGCTGGGCCCACCCTGTATCCCATTTGACAGTGATCCCACGTTAAACAAGTAACCGACACCTTTTCTTCTTCATTGTTCTATCCCATATTCAGATAAAACGCATCCTGCCACTATCCATATCAGTTTTCAGTTTTCTTCAACAGAAATAAAATAAAAATTGGTTGCTTGATGCTGATAATAATTGAATCAATCCCAATTGTAACCAGTTCCCCAAGAATGACATTTTCCTCTTCAATAGGACGTCGATAATGTAGTCATACACAAATATTTTTTAATTTAATAACAGATAATGACATTCCATTATTTTTTCAAAATTATCCTTAAAAGTATTAGGACTTATTATCTCTTTTTGCACTTAATTTATTTTTATTTTATTAGTTAGTTCGTAGAAAGAAAATAATGATTTATGCACTTTATCTTGGTAATTTGTGACTAATCATTTTGCACCATCCACACAAGAGAAAGAAAGAGTTTATCTGATTAATTTATATTATTCTTTGCTTATTAACTAAAAATATATAAATAATATACTTCAGGACATGAAACTTTTGGGCACTTATTTCCTAGTTTACATACAGTTTAACCCTAAATTTGGCTTAGTCAACTGACAGCTTCTGAGAATCGATATGTCGAAGCTCATTGGGTGTTTCAGATTCGGAGATCTTTTTGGATTTGAAAACCTTTTTTTTTTTTTTTTTTAAGGAAAACCGTGTTGCATTATTCTCTGGAGTAACAAACAAGCACATTGACCATAGTCTGAAGATGATGTCGTTACTATTGCTTTCGAGTTTAAGAGCCAAGTTCAGAAAATCAAAACAAGGAAACAATAGAAGATCGATCAATCAACGCCACTTTGATCTTTCTCACAACTACAGGCATCAGGCATAAATCCAGTGGAGGAGCCAAGTCCAAAAGTTAGTGGGGACAGTGATTAATGAAGGACAATTGCATTATACTGTATATATAAAAAAATAATTCTAAATCTTTAAACAACATTCTTGTATTAATCCTTCTATTTATTTTAATTACAATATACGATAAGTATTTAATGCTTTTTATATTTATGAAATATTAAATATATTTTATTTTATTTTATGATTTCCTTATAAAGTACTCTCTTCATTTTAAAATAACTCACATTTTAACCCAGAAAAAATTATATATGATAGTTAGTTAATTTTAAGGTTTATTAGTTATTTAATGATTTGTGTAATTTCGGATTAAAATATATTTCTAATTCCAATAAATATCAAAAAGTTCATTTTTAGTTCCTATTTTAAATTGTTGATTTTTAATTTCTCATTTTATGAAATGTGTCTTGTTAAAGTCAACTACTAATTCCGACAAAAAAACATTACTAATGATTTAATTTTTTTATAGCAAAAAACCATTAAAAAATATGAATTATAGATTACAAAAATGTGGGGGATTTTAATCACCACAAAAATCACAACACCACATATCAACTTCGTTTACAACTGTGAGAATGTCAAAGTCTATGATTTTATGATTTTTGTAATGGTTAAAAATTATCATATTTTGTAATCTACAATTCAATTTTAGCGTTTTTTATCGTTGAAAGTTAAAATTTATATGACATTAATTATTCAATGTAACACAATTAATTTTATATGATGATTTATATAACATTTGTTTTAATTTATACTAGGGGAAGAGAGATACGGAGTTTTTCTAAATTTTTTAAATAATAAAAAAATATAAATTAAATATAGTTAATAGAAAAAATTGACAGAATAAAAAAATTAATAATATAAAAGTAGGGGAAAGTTAATGTAAGTTAGAAGGAAAAATTAAAATTTAAGAAGTGGTTTAAGGGTAAGATTGTCTAATGACACCAAATGGGATAATTTTTATTAGGATAAATAGTCATTTTTATCCTAAATGTGTAGAGTATTGACAAATTTGTCTCCGAAAGTTGAAAATTCAAATTTTAGTCCCTGTAAATAAGAAAAAGTGCAATAAATTCATTCATATGCTAACTTCTGTATGTTTTTAATGAAATAACTTACTTGACACAAAAGGACGAAAATGTCACAAAAATGATTGTTAACATGACTGCTGAATAGATTGGACCATAATGTTAATAAGTTTTCAATGGACCAAAATATCAATACGTTTTATCAAAGAATAAAATATAATTTAATCTTCATTTTTCCTTTTTTTATTGTTGTAAACATAACATTACAATAAATATTTTAAAAAAGAAAACAAATACAAGTTAAAACAAATATAATAATAAGCATAATATTAATTAATAAGCAAAATCTGTCTATTATTCTGAAATTTCTAATGTGACAGTACTTATCAAAAATATGAAACTCAAACAAAAAATACAAAGTCATTAAATTAATTCTTACAAAAAATAGATCAGACTTGATTTTATCACTACTTAATGTTATTATAATAGAAATTTTAGAACAACAAATAAATTATGCTTATTAATTAATATTATAATTATTATTATGTTTGTTCTAATTTATGTTTGTTTCCCTCTCTTTTTTTAAATGTTTATTGTAATGTTTTCCTTGCAACAAAAGAAAAAAGGGGACCAAAAAAAATAAAAATTAAATTATATTTTATCCTTAAATGAAATAAAATTTGGCAAATTAGTCCAATGAAAATTTAATGATATTTTGGTATAATTTATTTAACAATCATGTTGGCAATCATTTTTGTACATTTTCGTCGCTATGTGCTACGTAAACTTTTTCATTAATGGTAACAAAAAGATGAATTTATCGCACTTTTTTCACTTTCGAAAACTAAAATTTGAATTTTTATTTTTCAAAAATGAATTACTGAGTATTCTACATATTTGGGGATAAAATTAACTATTTATCCTTCCCATTATTAATAGCTATAGATTTAGAAAAATGCTAAAAACATATTCTCTAATACATTCCATTATAAACACCTTTTAATTGTTTTGTTTTTTACGAAACTCTCACTAATAGATTAAAATTTATTGAAAAATATAAAATTAAGAGAGATAATATAAAACTTATAATTTTTATTTTTAATAAATGTTAATTAATAAAAAAAGTGTATTCCTTGAGAATTTGTTATTAACATTTCTCTTAAACTTATTAACTAATGGTCATGTTACGTTATAAATGGTTAGATGGACTATGGATAGTTATAATGTTTTTCATTTTCAGACTTTTTGCTTTTCTCTCCTTCATGGAGGATGCTGCTTTAATTGATTTGCATTAATCTTTTTGGTTTTTAGGCTTTTTTTTTTTTAACATTCCGATCGAATCATATTAGTTTTAAAGTTTGTGCATGTATGAGATTATAATTAAGAATAATTTAAAAAAAATAATTTATACTACATATATCAACATAATACATTTATTTCATATATCAACATAATATATTTATTTTTTGACTTATAATAGTTATAAGATGGATGATCTTTTCATTCTTTTATAAAGTTTTCTAAAAAACATATAAATGAAGGTAAAACATAAAAGAAAAAAAATATAAAAAAAATATGGTTACACAAATATGTATTTATTTCCAAAATTTTTTGTTATTAATGAAGATTTTGTTGATAAATAATATATAAATATTTTTATATATAATAAGAGATGAAGTTACTCTCTCTCTATTTTTTAAAATAATAAAGAAAAAATTGACAATAAAATATATAATAAAATTATTCATGCTTCAAAGGAGAGCAAAGTGATTTAATGATAAAATTATTTAATAAAATGTGTCAAAATATAAGTATTTCTTTAGTTTATATATATATATATATATATATATATATATATATATATATATAACTGTCATCCTATTGTTAAAAAAGAACTACCATTCCTATAAAAAAGAAATCAATAGTTCCAAAAAAAGTTAAAGGAAAACAAGCCGAAATCTCAATAGTTGTATTAGTCGACTTGAAAAGTCTTCAAACGTGACTTACCAAACACACAATGTTGTCAGATTCAAATGATTTTGTTATAGATTTTCGCTGGATTTATATGCAAATAACGAGTATTTGAAAATAATATTTTAATTTTTATAGAATATATTATTTTATCTTATTACTAAATAGAATCGTATTAAAATATAAAATTAAGTATAATTTTTAAAAAATCACAAGTCTTATATAATATTAATTTTACACTCGTAAGAATAAAAGTTAGGTACTTTCACTCATATACTCTTCTTAATCAATTAAGTTACACCTTTTTGGTAAATTAATTTTACTCTAAAAGAATTAAAAAAATAATTTTCCTGAAATTAATTATATATATTTTTTATCAATAATAGTTAATCTACTTGATAAAAAATTATCTTATATCCAAGAGTACGTTAGTTTGATTATTTAATTGTATTTGTTATTATGAGAATTTTATTAATATATAATTTATAAATATTTTTTGAATCTTTATATCTATTATAATCATGATAAATCTTTGGAACCAATTTACATAAACTTTTATATATGAAAAAAATCATATTATTTCTTTAGACTTTACTGTGTGTATACATTTTTGTTTAGAACTCCAAATTCATACATTGAGCAGAGGTTACAAAGAAGAAAAAAAACACCTAAATCACAATTTGAAACATTTTGAATAAAAATCCAAACTGAAACTAAACAAGATACCAACCTACCCAATACATAAAATACTTTTCAAATACATTTTTCTGTAATAAGTCAAATGAAGGTTGGTGTTACTGTTAGTTTCCACCTTAACAAATTTCAAAACGTATCGAACTAAAAGTTGTGATTTTCTCTAAATTATTTATCATTAATAATATTTTTATTTTTTAAGACCATCGTTTTGTGCAAGACACTATAAGTCTTCACTGATGCAAATTAAAAAAAAAAATCAATAATTAATTTATACATACATATGCTTATTTCTACTCAAATCTCAATTTTCTCATACTTTCAAACTAAAAAAAAAATAAGTTGAAATCCTTTACTTTCAAATCATATTTTCTTATACTTCACATTAATATATATATATATATATATATATATATATATATTTGTAGATGTTTTATTCTCAAAGAATGCATGTGTCTTTTTTTAAAAAAAAATCATAAGTTTAAATATTTTTTATAATTTTACTTTTTAATATGTTTTCAAACTATACATATATAATTAATTACACATAAATGTTTAAAAATGAACCTTTTCAGTTGTTTTAAAATTTAACTTTTAAATATTACTTAAATTTTTTAAATACTTGTATAACGATACTTACTAGTAGTTGAATAAGCAATTATTAACAAACATCTCTAAGGCATAACAAAAAATTTATTATTCTCTTTGTTTCAAAATTATATTTTTTAGAATTTTTTATTTGCCACGAAACTATTGTCATTTTAGAAATTCAAGGTTTGGTCTGTTTTTTTTAAAAAAAGACACATGC
>PYAF01004555.1:329069-365215 GCA_007407185.1 Glycine tomentella | reverse complement strand
TCATTTCTCTCTCCACTTAATTACATATTATAATTAGCATTAGGAGAAAAAGTAATAATTAATAACCAAACAATTAAAAAATTATCTTACAGAAAAGCACAAACAATAAAGTGAATAAATTGTTGTACCTGAAGACAGATGTAGTATTATTTTTAATTATTGATAAATTTTAAAAATATTTTAATTCAAATTAAAATTAAAGATATTAAAAACGATAGATCGAAAAAGATAAAAAAAAATCTAAGTTAAATCATTCAGTTGATATTAAAAACATAATATATATCAAATGTATATTTTTTTGGATACATATATAAAAATCAAATGCATATTAAAAGTGTATACTTTACTGAGCAAAGAATATAACCAATTAACGCTTGGAGATACAAGGTTTAGAGCAAGAGATGTTCACAGCAAATGTGTTCAGAGCGTGTAATTAATCCGTGAATGTTTGATTTTTAGGTGAAAAAGTATTTTTGAAACAAAAATAATTTTATAAAAAATCATAACCTTTATTTTTATTTTATCTATTAAATTTACATTGAAATGCGTAAAATATTTTTAATTTTAATCTAAATATACACTATTTTTCTTTCCTTCGAGTATTGCTTTTATAGACTTATTAAGTAAATGTTGATTGTTTTTTTTAACCAACAAATTTTCATGGTTAGTAAACGAGCTTCTTCCGGTTGTGAGTCTTGAGTAACATAATTGATTATGCATGCAAGTATAGTTTTTTTAGAAAATGTGTTTTGTTTTTTCTAAAAATATTATAAAATTAGATTATGAAAATAAAATTATGTTATAGGATAAAATCGTATTTTTAGCATAAATAACTTATAATTTATAGTAGTAGTAACATAAAAAGAGTAATTAGCAAGACAAGTCAACTCTTATTTTAAGCAAGGACAATACGTGATGGATGACCTCATGGGCACATTTTCCTTTAACAAATTACTACTATCGAGTTAGTGAATAGGAAGGGTATAGAAATAGATGAATTAATTTATTGGAAAGTCGGTTCTGACATGCTATCTTAATCTACCCACTTCTAAGTTAAGGATTAATATAAAGAAAGAAAGTTGAAGACAATAACGGTGGCACACCATAACTTTAGGTCACTTTCTTGGGCGGTGGCGATGACGCGGGGTAACGGCAAAAATAATTGCGGGGGTGATAATCCCCCAAACGTGAGACTCCAAAAGGCTACGTTCGTCTTCTTGTGACTTAGAACGCTACTTTCATTCCATAAAGGCATGCTTCCTCTTCCCTCACCCAAAGGGCAAAAACACCTTTCGGCATTAGTTGCAACTTAATGACCATTTCTTAATAACGTTTCAATTAGTTGGCCCTCAATGCGTTCCTTATTAAGAAATTTGGCTATGTATTAATAATATCAAATAATTTTATATTATTTTTTAGAGGAATAAACTCATGTCATTTTATTTAAATTAAGATATTCAATACAAGTAGGGATAAATTCAAAGATGTGATGATTAGCATGAAATTGAAACGCTCTAACTAGAGTGTAAATTATTTGATTTACTTGCCTCCAAATAAACGTTTTGCAATTGAGAAATCAAATGTTTACATTTTTTTTACTATGAATCCTAGCTTAGAAAAGTTGTGGTTTATGTTTGTAATACATAATCTACCAAATAATTTTATATTGATATTTTTTATGAGTATTTTATATTTTATTTAGGCTTAATTATGAATTTAATTTTCAAATTATTTTTAAAAGGTTAAAAACTTGAAAGTTAAATCGAATCTTTAAAAATTTGAAGATCAAATTGATTTATTTTTAGGAATTTAATGACCAAATTAAATTTTTTAAAATTTAGAAATAAAATTGAAATATTTAAAGTAATTTGAATACTAAATTAATAATTAAGCCTTTTATTTAATTACTATTAAAGTTTTTTTTAATTGATTGACCGTATCACACTAATAATAATATGTATAATCATTAAACTCTTTAAAATTTTACTTGAGATTAATCTAATTTCAAAACTATTTTTTTGTGAGTTTAATAACTTTCTATTGTATAGAACATAATTAACTCGATGTGAATTTCTAGTAAGCTAGTGATAATAAAAGTTGAAGTCGCGTTCAGTGATAATAGATGCTATATAAATGCATCTGGTGCTATTAAGAAGTGATAGTAAAAATATTTTTTAAAATTTTATCAAATTTAAAATAATAAATTATTTTTTTGAAAAATTAAAATCTAATCACATTTATATAAATGAAAATATACGTACCTACAAAATTGACAATAGTAAACCTTCGATCTATCATAACCGAATGATTTTTCCTTATTCAAAGCTCTACAGATTTAAACAACACAAGTGAAATGTAAGAAATATTTAATTAGAATATACTGAATTTAGGATAAACCTTCGATTAGTCATATTATTATATAACAAATTTGTAGAGTTTTGTAATAATTATTTTAAAATTTATTTTCACGACAACTTTTCATTGGATAATAATAATAATTAAATTTCTATGTTGACAGTATATAAAAATTAAATTTATACAAAAATTGTAAAAAAAATTATTAGAATACAGTTAAGTTATAAGGACCATGTTCTTCTTAAGCTCTTTTTAAAAAAGAAAATAAGCAATAACAGCATCGACAACTACTTAAATAATGAACCAAAACATATCCTCATAATCTTTACTGCAAGATCAAGAGTTATACATTTAGGTAGTCAAGACAATAATAATGGAGTCCTGCAAGGAATGAAATTGAGCATACATCATATGTGGATACAAAAGATCCCAAATTTGAAACATTACATCAATCATTTATTCTATAAAACCTGAATTAATTTACAGTCATCCCTTATGGATAGGCTACGCAAAAATTTATTTAGATAACAAAAATACATGATATCGTCCCTAAAAGGTCACATGAGCGAGACGATCAATAAAACCATTCAAATGAATCTAACATCTACGGATCTAGAATTTTTTTTTGAGTGGATACAAAAAATAGTTAAATATTTTTTCAAACAAAAAATTATATAATTTTTTATTAAGAATAATAATAAAAAATTAAAAACTGTAAAATTTAAAAGGATAAAATGCATAAAATTTAATATCAATTTATTCTCTCTTTTAGCTTTTACAACTATTCACATCTATCTTATTAAAAAAATTATCTTATGGGAATACATCTATTTTTATGAGGGTAAAAAAAATATTTTTTTAAAAAAATTTACTTTGTGGGAGCAATTATCCCCATTACTCTCCATGTAAATCCGCAACTGTGCCTACCGATTTAGAGGTTTTATTAGTAATATGGTTCAAAGCTATTTCACATCTGATAAACATATATTTTTAAATTCAGATAAAATAACATTAAAAAATATTTAAGAGAAAAAAATTAAACCATAAAAAGTATGTACAATTGAATCTGATAAGATAAGATAAAAAAGTATTTAAAAGAAAACATTTACATTATATCATTTTATACACATTTTTCTTTCCTTCTATTTTCTACGCAATTAATTAAGAAGAAAGCAAATTTTTAACTTTATTTTCTTATCAAACAACTTATAAACTTCTCATATTTTCTACCTTTTTTTTCTTTTTTCCTTTTTTTAGCTTCCTTCTCTAAACTAACCAAATCATAACGGATTGATCCAACAAGGCGGAAAATATTCAAGTATAATTTATAAAAGAAATACAAGTATTCATTAGTTTGGGCCCTTGATGGACCGATGGTCGTTTAGTGGTGGAAACTACTTGTATATGTGCATTAAGTTTGGAATTCGATGGCCCCATTCCAAGAAACCCACCCCAACTCCTACCCATATTCCCCGGTCCCCCTTCCCCTTCCCCAACACACACATTAATAAATAATAAGAACAATAAAAATACTTTTTTCTTCCATAATTAAGATTTTTTTAAAATTATTTATATATTTTTATAAGATTCTTTTCTAATTTTTAGATTATTAATTATTTTTTAGTTCATATTTTTACTTAATTATTTTCTCTCAATATTTATGAGAAACAATTAAGTAAATAGAAAGATAAAAAAGTATATTTTTGAAATGACATTAGAGCAACTTTAGTGTTGGGTCCTAGGAAGGAATTTTCAGCTTAAAATCTCTTTTTTCTCATATCTATTACTAAAGTAGGAATGAAAATCTCCACGTGAAAATTCAATTATTCTCCAAGAACCTTGAAGATCTGCATGGATTTAAAAAAAAAGGTAAGGCTATTAGTATTATTCTAATGTAGGAATCCAATTTAGATGCAAATTCGTGCTAGCCTTCCAATTTGCTTCGTGATTCCCTGTTCATTGGTCACCAAATATTAGTTCTATTAGAACTACATCATCCGCATGATATTTTATTAATATTGTATACATATGTTTTTAGGCCTATACTTTATATATTTACCAAAAAAAAGGCGTGTACTTTATATGCATTACGAAAGCAAGGCTATTGCTTCCTGCACTTCCCTTTTTATCTTCTGAAATGATAAATCCAAAATGTAACATTATATTTCGAAATGTACTCTTTTTTCGGCTTTTGTAATGATCATTTCATACGGTCAAAAACATTCCTAAAAAAGTGGAGGAAACAACCGCCCGGAAGCGAATTGAGCTTGGGCCAATAAGTGTATGTCCATTATTTATTTTTATTTAGCACAAGTTTTTAAATTGTTAACAAGTACTGTGAAAGTAATAATTAACGTTTATCATTTATATTTTTTTTGCTGGGTAACTGTATCATTTGTATACTCCAGTATCATTGATAATATAGTTTAAGTAAATGATTTTAATGAATGTTGTTAATGATCATGAAGTGATTAAAAACCTAATTAAGATTACTGTCCACACATTTTAAGATCAATTTCTTGAATACTAATTTTATAAAGTGTAGTAGTACTTCATTATAGAATGCTAAACCCAAGTTGTTCGTTTATCACTTTTGTGATGAGATCAACAATGGGAACCCTAGCTAACTGCTTATTCTCGCATTTGGGATGAAGTGATCTGCATTTGGGACCGTGAACGTCTATTTCTCACGTACGAGGACGCATACATTTTCATCTCAAAGGTCACCAATCATCACAGCTCACATTAATTTATTCAGTGTTCGAGATTAAGATTTTATTTTAGAGTCATGACATTTTGAGCATCATATTATTTTAAACAATTCATTAATATTTTTCATTTTTTTTAAATTTCTATTCCTATTACATTATGTTATCTAGAGGTGTTCATCAACCGATCTAAACCGATGCAAACCACGGTGACCGAACCGAAAAACTGAAAACCGAAATAACCGAAAATCGAAAAATCGAAAAACCGAAAAAAACCGAAAATTTTCACCGGATTGGATCGATTTTTGGATTGGGCGGTGAAAACTGATCCAATCCAAACCGATCCAATTATAAACCATACCTTACCTTTTATCTACGTGGGCCTATTCCCCATCATAGCCCAAAAATCAAAAATCCAATACATTACTCCTTATTTTGTTCAATTAACGTATTTGTCTAATGAAAAATTAGAAAATGATGTTTTCTTTTGTCCAATGAATGTGTTTGTTTATTTTAGATAATCCTTATTTTGATAAAAATAAGTCTCATAAGTTTTATTTTTAGACTTTTTAAAAAATCGAAAACCAATCCAATCCAAACCGAAAAAAATTGGATTGGATTGGATCGGATTTGAAAAAAAATTCAAACCGAATGGATGATCAAATGACCAAACCGAAGGAATTGGATCGGATAATTTTTTGCTTCAAAACCGATCCAATCCAGACCGCGAACACCCCTGATTGTTATCTATCATATATTTTTCTATCTTTTTTTCTCTCTCAGGTGTCAACTAGCATTTAGGGTGTTCAAATGTATTTTTTCTTTATTTTATCATAGATTTAATAATCATTTACATTTTTATTTTTCCTAAAAATATGAATTAATAATTTTACTTGTATGATTTACATATCTTATATTTCTTGAAATTGATCCAAATTAATTTATAATAGGTTGTTCAAAAGTAACCCAATTAAGGTCCACTTGAAAGAGTTTATGTACAATTTATTTAGACTAATCTAATAAATTATTTTCTAAAATGGGTTTCTTCTAAAATTAATTACTGATACGGGTTTATTTTGACAATGGACCAACTTAAACCACAAGTTTGACATACAAATTTATTGACACATCAATACTTTTTTAATAATAAATTAAATAAATTACGTTGTACAAATCGGGTTAACGGGTTGGATTTTGTTATACTCACCCCTGAGTACTATATTTGGATAAATTAAGAAAAAAAAGTGGAGAAAAAGTAGAAGGAAAGGAAAATGATAATAAATTAAAATTTTAAGCTATTCAAATTAAAGAATCAAAACGAAAAAAACGTTATATTTATTTTTTCTAAATAATATATTATAAAATTCATTTTATTTGATTGAGAAATGTAAATTATTATCCCTCCCTTTTCTTTTCTCATTTTCTTGTCTTGTGAAATGAGAAAATTATATATGAAATTCGATATATTAATTTTTTTTCATGCTTAATTATTTCTCACGTTAACTAAATCAATGAAGAGACACTGATTCTTAATTGTTTCCCTCTTAGATGTTTTCTTTCCTACGTATGTCTTGACATGTTTTAATTGATGGTATGAATGTATGATTGGACGAAAGGAAGGGAAATAAAAAGAAAAAAAAAACATGATTAAAGATATCTTTTTTATTTAAATAAAATACAAGAAAAAAGTTTGAATTTCAGAAACAAATTCAAGGAAAAAATTGCACTATTACTTTCATTCAGATTTCTAAAATTTCTGAATAGCAGAAAAAAAATTCAAAATTTCCCCCTCCGTTTTCCTTGTTTTAAACGGACCACAAGATATGCCCGCGTGTTACTATTCAGTATGATATTTCATATTTGTGTTTCACGTGAATTGATTTGAAGAGCTATATTTCGTACTACGTAGTTTGGTAGGTACAAGTCTTGTCGCGTCATTTAATAGTACCTATTAGTTCTCATCAATCATCATCTTCATGTAACATGGGCAGCCTCCAATACTGATCCCTTTCTCTGTTATATCACAGTCATAGTCATATAGTATGAATTATTAAGTTGACTTTTTAAAACTTAAATATAGTTATATAAATTTTTAAGAAAATACTCAAAATATTTATATCAATTTTTTTATGTTTATATAATGGATACTTTCGTTATGTCTTGAAGAGTTGAAGATGGAGTTAAAATTAAAATTGACTGAGTGTTATATATATATATATATTAATGTGAGTTTTTTATGTTAAATTATTAAAATTTTCCCATAAGAAATTTTATAATGCAAGTTTATTTTATTAATTAGGTTTTACTTTTGTTAAAAAATATTTTATCTCCATTTTTAAAATCATGTGAAACTTTTGTGACTTATCTAAACATTATGTATATGGACTTTAAAGGAGTACACAACTATATATTTCCATATTAGTTTCTTATTAATAATCCTCTTTTTCAATAAATAATAATATTCCCTTATTCTTATTATACTTGTTGTGTAAGAAAAAAATTGCCTCATTAATTATCATTTTAATTTTTTATATAAAATTAATTATCATTTTTACTTATATTTCTTATAATATTAATGATAGACAACATAATCTATAAATGAATTAATAATAATATAAAATTAATTTTATAAAACTATTATTCTTATTTATTTATTTTTTATTTGTGTAAAATAACATATTACAACAATTATTTTACCTAATGCATTTCCAATAAAATGTATTTCTTTAATTAATTACCACTTTCACCTCCACCAACATCATCATAAGTAATTTTTCTTTTTGACACCAAAAACAGACCAATTCTCTGCATTTGAAGAGAGAAATAACGATTGGATGATGACAGGATCCTATTTGCCACAGCCAGACTGCAATAATAAATAAGGGTGGTAGCTAGGTTGAACTTGCTATAAGCCTATAAAAATAAACTCTTATTTTTTTAAAGGAAAAAGTACACTCTTGCTATTACAATAATAATTAAATTTTTCTCGAGGGATAAGCCTAAAATATAGTGCAGTGAAATGCAAAAAAGAAATCTATTTGATACAGTTATATTTTATAGAAACATGATTATGATTAAAATGTAACGGTAAAGGAACGTGAGCTAATGCATAATGGATAACCAATCGTGATTAGGTAGGATGTAGAGTGATGTTCTGTAAATAGCTAAATATAAGATTTCGGCCTCACAAACACACTATCTGAGTTAATCCAAACTTAGAAAAGGAAGAGAAACGAGATGACGCAGATCATTCTACTAGAAGTTTGCTTTCCAACTCACACCCCATCCTTAGATCGATAATGTGAATCATGAATTCATGATTATTGGTCTACGGTTAACTAGTCACGCCACATTGATTTTTGAGTTTGTTATGAACGAGAGCATAAAATAAATAAGAAAGTAGAGATAAAGTTAAATTTAAAAAAATGTTTATTTAAAGTTGTTCAGTTAAAAGGATTTTTTGAACACTTTTCACATCATAAACAACAACAACCATTAATTGACCTAATTAACTGTCATTACTTTTTATATTATAAAAGTGATTAAATTTTAAGTAAAATGTAAGGATTTATATGAACTTGTACAATAGTATTGTTCAGGTTTCAAACTTAAATCATGAAATTATTACGAGTGAAAAGTCCATAACGTGAAACGATTCTCATCGGTAAAAACTACAAAAAAAAAAAAACTTGTATGGATTTATCTGGATAAGGTAAACCACTGAATTATGCCTATATTTGGATTAAACAAATGCCATGGCTTCATCTATAACTGAATCATCTGTAATCTGATCGGGAATAATTTAAGAAGCATTAATTTCAAGATTTTATTAACACAATTAATAAGTTAATTCAATCTGTTCACTATCTGTGTACTTCTACTTGCCTTCATATTTTCAGGAAAAATAAAAATGAAAAACAACATGCCAAGTTATTGACATTGTATTAGACAGGGTTCTCTATTAGCAAACCAATGAAAGTTTAGTCTTACATATATCACAGGAGCTCTTCATTACAATATACTAATTTAGGTCAAATTAATATTATCGGATTCAATTTTTTCTGGAATTTTCTTACAGTGATGTGAAGAAAATTCTTTATAAATTATAAACTAAACGTTTATTTGGGATAGTTATAAATTTTGAATTTTGATTTTCAAATATAAGTTTTAAAATAAATCATGTTTGACTAAGATGGGACCTGTAGATTGCTTTTTGTGACTTTTTTTAAAAAAATTAATTCAATTTTTAAAATAAAAACTATTTTTAATTATTTATTTAGTTGTAAAAAAAATCATTCAATTCTTTATTTTCTCTAAAAAGACTCATTTTATCACTATCACCCTTCTTTGAGTTTCAGTTTCGACTGAAACATATGATAGTGATGGTTTTTTCAAATATTCTTATTTCCCTACAGTCGACGTCCAATTTTTTGGGTGATTAAAAACTCTGTTCCTCTACAACAAAATTTCAAATTTAATCTTGCGAATATAAAACAAATATTAGGAAAGTTTTTCCCCAAAATAAATATCATATGTTGTCTTCAATACATTTTACATTTATGAAAATTTTGCTACCTTGATTTACATTGTAACAACTATGGCTGCTCAGTCCTCATCATGCCACCGAAGAGCTTTGAAGATTTGCCATCATAAGAACTATGTCATTGACAAAACTACCAGATGGAATCATCGATACGTCAAGCACATTAAGAGTAAAACCATGTAGCTCAATTACACAAGATTAGACTAGAATTCTTTTTCTTAGAAACCATTCAGCTACTGCTATTGGAGGAGCCAAGAGACTGACTTAAAAATACAAAAAGGAACCAAGACAGAGACTTAAAAATACAAAAAGGAACCAAGAAAAAGACAACCAATGACCACTGTTCATACCTTTAACTGTAAACACAAAACGGAATAAAAATGTGTACGAGCTTTAATAATCATATTATTATAGCATCATTCACATTGAAAGAGATACCAAAATACGCATTTCAACCTTCCTTCTGAATTCAATCCTCCATCTAATTCGTTGAAACTGCACTTTTAACCACCTCCAGATTTGAGTGTATTGCTCAACCTATATAACAAGCTCACACATTAATATTTGTAAGGTATTATTTTATGTTATATCAGCTACAAATGCAGCTAGAAGCAGTGTAACACTAAATATCTCAATATAATCAACATCTGCAAATAAGAATCATATAAGCAAATGATACAAATCTGTATTCTCGAAAGATCAATGGAAGATTGCACGACATATAAGTTCCCATTCATATTTTCTAAACCAAGGTGAACTTGCCTTCATATTTTCAGGAAAAAATGAAAAGGAAAAAAACATGCCAAGTTAATGATATTCTATCAGACAGGGTTCTCTATTAGCAAACAATGAACTTTCAATCTTACATATTTCACAGGAACTCTTCATTACAATAATTCCATGTAACTCGACAGTCAAAATTCATCCATTAGAAATAACACTTACATCTGCACATTATTCTATAATTACGGAATAAGATATCCATAAAAAAATTGTTTTAATTTTTTCCTTTTTTGAAATAAAAAAAGTAAGAGAAAAAGAAGGGGAAATAAGGAGGAAATGATATCCTCAACATATAGGAAAGAAACAAACAAACAAAAAAAAGCAATAATATAGCAAAGGTACCCAATTACCTATGGATATTTCAAATCGTAAATCCCTTGAAACAGCCTTCAATTTTATTTGACTTACCAGTCAAGGCCCTCAAAAAGTCCTTCTCCTTTTATGGCAGAAGTTTTGAAAATAGCCCATTGGCGATTTTTGATCTTGTGTAACTCTAGAGCCTCCGTCACTGCAGCATCATCAAGTGCACCAGGAAGGTCCTGTATAGCGATTTGCAAAAATTCAGTTTCAGAAGGTATATTGCAATACCTATGTACATATGCATTGCATACAATTAATTAAATACAACTTGAATATATGCTTTTTCTGTTTTGCATCATCTTAATCAGCAGTCACACATTTTCTAACACACACTACTGTTGGTTAAAATTTATTGAAAACAACAAAATAATGAGTAGAGTTCATTATAATAAGTGAGACATACAAAGTTTTGTGATTTCCAATATATTACAACCAATAATAATGTTTTAAAAAATGTGTTTGAAAATCTGTTGCTAGCATTTTTCCGTCTACTATCAGCTTCCTAAGTTTTTTACATGTTCTTTCCTTCGTATTGTCCTTGTGGGAATATGAGAATAAAAAAATTATAGAACAAATTCTGACCTGTTTGTTTGCAAAAATGAGAACAACTGCACCTTTTAGTTCTTCCTCCTGGAATACAGGTTCAGAGAAAACGATTAGTATTAAGTATTATTTTTGTAAACCTGAAATCACAATTCATAGGCAATAACCAGTGCCCAAGGAGAATAGAGAACAGAACAAATCATGTGTATAATAACTTCACAAATACATTTTAAAAAATGAAATTGAAAATCCATTAATTTAAAATGATAACTTAAAAAAATGAAAATCGAGAATCAACGAGTGTATACTTGTATGATATTTGAATCATGAAAACCACTTCAGAAACTTTTATAATTGCTAAACCTCCAAAAACAACAATCACTTTTCAAACTAGGTGCAAGTTACCTGGATCAAACCACTGAAATCAATTAAATCCCACTTCTTCACAAGAAAGGCCATTTAGATCTAAATCATTTTTTAAGGTTCACTAAGTTTTTCTTGGTCTTCCTCTTCGTCTAGTTATTGGTCTACACTCCATTCATCTGATCATGTTGACTAAGTGGACCTTCTTTTAGTGATCTTGTCACATGTCCAAACCATCTTAGACATGATTATATATATCATCTGTTCCTCAATAGGTGCAACTCCTACCTTCTCTCTAAAATTCATTCATTCATTCACAATATTCTGTTCTTATCTTTTCTTGTACAACCACTCATCCATGAATCGAACATTCTCATCTTTGCAAAACTTATCTTATGCTCTTTGGCACTTTATTGCTTGATAGTATTTAATACCGTATATCATTGATGTTCTTATTTAAGGCTATAGAACAAAAGTTTCCTCATAGCATTCCTCTATTTCATCCTCTTAGCAATTGCTGAAGCTGCACATCACTGATATAGCCTAGAAGTGCAACTTAGTGCCACCACTCTCCCACAATACCAACTACTTATCAGTGTTCTAAATGACTAGTAATGTAAGTGAGTTTACACTCCAAACCTAGATTTGTTTTGTACACGTTATAAGTGGCATGTTCACATTCACACTTTTCTCATTCTAAGTCTTCATAATACAATGATAGGCAAAATAGTTATATGAATATATAAATGTAAAAGTAAATATAAATACACAAACAACACAAATCAAGAATGACAAATACCTCCAGAATTGCATGGAACTCCTCCTTAGCTATCACAAGCCTATCAACGTCACTTGAATCAACAACATAGATTATTGCTTGAGTATTTGGAAAGTAACACCTCCAATATGGCCTATGGACAAAAAGTAAAAAAAAAAAAAATCAAACAAAAAAAAGCGGGAGAAATAAATGGACATTACATCTATAATCTATAACATATATAAAGGCAATACAAAGTGTGTGTACAAATTTTCTTTTACAATTTTACCCTTGAATTACACACTGTAACTGATCCCATTTTCTATTCAGCCTCTCTCTCTTCCTCTTTTAACTTTCCCATTTGTCGATGTCCCAAAGCCTTCCTCTTCTTTTACATCAATAACAACAACAACAATAGTCTTATTCCACTAGGTGAGATCAATTACATGGATCATACAATGCCATTGAGCTCAATTAAATATCAATTTCTCAAGAATTTTATTTCACTATGAGATTCCATTTAATAATTTCCTCCAATGTCCTTAGTTTCTTCTCAACCCCTTTTTACAAGACAAAAAACCACGTCATCTACTTTCTTCACCAATGCCTCCGACAGCCTTCTTTTACACATATCCAAATCACCTTAACCAATTTCATGTAATCTTTTCACAATGGGTGTCATACCAATATCTTACACCTCCCATAACATGTCCCTTCTGGTCTAACCACACATCTAAAAGCATGGTAGCCTAGAAATTACAGTACTTGTGCTTCAAAGGTGTCTACTCAGTAACTCCGCCTGAGTCTGGTGCCTCTCCATTTATTGGAAGTACCAGGTGGGCCCCACAAGAGTGTGGTGTTTTTCTCTCTCCTACTGGATGCTTCCAGTCACTGGAGAGGATCTCAATTCCTCCACCTATGGTTTCATAGTCAGTCCTAAGACTAGGTAAAGGAGGAGGGTTATGTTAGGTCCTCAACAAGCAACGTAAAACTTCTAGGCTGATTTAGTTTTCAATACGTTAGTAGTTTGTTCCATTATCATGTTATCACCAAATACATGTAAAAACCAATATGGGAGAGTTGAAGGATTCTGACAAAAAATGACCATGCATGAAGAGTCTAGTAGCCAAAATTGTTTTTAAAATTCCTTGACATGCTAGCTAATGAAAATTCTAGTACATCCTTATATCAAATAGGAGTGATAAAAAATTACAAATTAGTGTGACATTACAACACCTGGTACTACAAGTTAAAAGTAAATATTAGTAAAAAAAAAGATTATGCATATTCAATCAGTCAAAAGAAGCGAGAATGTAGCCAAAGTGTTTACCTGATACTTGTTTGCCCACCTGTATAAACAAATGTTTGATATTAAAATTAGAATTTGAAAAAAGCCCTCCTATGTTATAGCATATTAAGTCTCATGCAATTACAAGTTCACACGCTTGTAAACAGAAATGAACTATATTTATGGTATGGAAGCCTAACAAATTATCTTTACGCAACACATCTAAAATAGATATATATCAAAAGAAACAGGAAAAAGTTATTTTCTAGGTTTTTATCTTCACTTGCGACTGTACCAACATACAAAAATGCCAAAAGATAAAAATATTTATTGCCAAAGGAGGACAAAATTATGCTAACTCATTTATGTATTGCACTTACCCAGTAGTAAAACTAACATAGGTCAAGTCTAAAACAGGGTCAATGCATGCTTGCTTGTATTTAACATGGGATGGAAGAATACCATGCAGTACAAAAGTGAAAAGTTGCAGAGGTATGGGAGAGGGGGAATTACGAAAAGTCAAAAACTAGATTCCAACGTTTTAAAAGCAAGGGATCAAATGAAAAACTCATAATATTCAGAAAGACCAAAATACATTTAAACACTTTAAATTATACATTTTTTGCTTGTATTTGATTTACTTTTTATATTATTAAACACTAATTTTCATTAAAATTTATTTATTGAGTATACAATTTGAACCTTGCCCATTGAGCACGTTTGTAAATTGTAACTATAACATGGTCATCTCTATGACTGTAACTCTAATGTTACAGGTTTAAGATCTGTTTAGTTCAGCATAGGCAGTGAAAACATATGCACAACAAGTACAAAATTATACAGAACTTGCTGAATCATGGTCGTTACCTAAATCCCAGACTTGAAATTTAATGTTGTTATACTGCACTGTTTCGACATTAAACCCAATTGCTGCATCAAGTAATCAAATACATCAATCAGTCACTATACAAAAAGATATATGGAAGAGCATAAATACCATCCACGCAGTGGAAACATATATGTACATTTAGAGAGAAAAAACAACTGATAATAACAATTAACAACACGGCATTCAAAATTTTGTCTACATTTTGAACCAAGGAACATACGGAATAGCTTTAACAATTTAATATAGACACAAGCGATTATATTAAATAATAAATATAAGCGAGCTCATAAAATTAAATCAGATATTAAGGAACCTAAAATTCAAAATAAGATCGCTCGGTAGACGGTAACTTCCAAAACCAAAAAAAAAAAAAATGTTAGCAGCGAAACGAACTGAAAATTGCAGAAAAGAGCAGACGTTAAGATTCAGGTAAATGTAAAAGGAGATCGAGTACGAACTTGGAATGGTGGACACAACTTCGCCCATCTGAAGTCGATCTGAAAAGGAAGGTAATAAAATAAAATAAAAAAAATCAATTCGAGAAACAGCAAATTCAAATCAGATGGTGAGGGAGAGAAGCAGATAGGTAGGAAGCGTACAGAGAATAGTGGTTTTGCCGGCATTGTCGAGGCCGAGAACGAGGATTCGAGCTTCCTTGTTACCGAAAAGAGAGGAAAACAATTTGGTAAACACTAATCCCATCTTCCGATTCGGCACAGGGACGCTCGCAGTGCAATTGCAATTAGCGCATAAATCAGTCACACGAGTTTCCTTTCTGAATGGAAATGCGATCAGATCTCAGAGCAGAGCAGAGAGGTTGAAGCAAACGAGGAGGAGAAGTGAATGTGAGTGTGAATCTAACCTGCGTCCATAATGGAGTGGAAGGAATTCGAAAAGCGTAGAAGAGAGCAAGATCGATTGGCGAGCTTTTCTGAAAGAAGAAGCGAATGGAAAACGGAAAAAAAAAAGGATGAACGACGACGAAAATGAAGATAGATAGCTAGATAAATAGTAGTACAAGGTTTGTTTGATTCCCACGCCCACGCCCACGCCCTCCACCTTTCGGTTTTGGGATCTCGCTCCCTATATGCTGTTATACCAACACGCTTTCCACTCTACTCTCATAGTCTCATTTCGCGCATTCAGCTAGCTACGATCAAGTTTGGGCCTGGGCTTCTCCGTTTCATTCCCAACGTTTTCTTTTGGAATTGCTATTCTCATTTCCACATGCTCACTATTTTCTAGTATTCCAAAAATAACCTTGTAATAGAAATATGATTCTATTGTATTTGTTATCCAATGGAATCATATATGTTTCAGTTTTTTTATTTTGAAAGTTTTATGAGAAAAATATTGTAATAAATTGTAGATATAAGTTTTTTAAAATAAAGAATTGTAGATATAAGTTACTTTTTTAAAATGGTGATACTTAAATTAATCAAGAGTCCTTTTTAATAATAATTAGTATCGTATAGGTTATCTTGTTTAATTAAATAGAATTAATTACGATAGAAGTTATCCTTTATAAAAGCAATCAAATACTAATTTGTATTGCAACAATTCTATTATTATTATTATTAAAAAGATAACATGTGTCATTATTATACAGATCATATCATGATTTTGTTTGTATCTAAAATCATAACCGAATGGTAATTTCATTATGTATCTATATAATTCTATTGTATATTTAGGTTTAGATACAAAATAGAATCACAATTTTGTTAAATCTAAAAGTTAAAAATATAAAAAGCAAAGGTGTGAGGGAAAAATAGGAAAGAGTGAAGGAAAATCTGGGGAAAGGAAAGGGTGAGGGACCCTGAAATTATAATTGTCTCCCTAAAAATTGTCCACCCACTATCTACCCGGACACTTGATCACTTTTAAAGTTATAGTTTTCTTTTTATTCTGATTAAAGTAGGTATAGTAATTTGACCAAAAAGAAGTAGATATAGTTAATTGCTATCAGATGTAAAAAAAAATAAAAATCATGGACACTTTTCTTGTTGTTTACACACTTATTTTGAGTTTTTTTTTTATAAATAATAATTAGAGATTAAATTCATCAATATGAAAGTACAAAACTACAAATTGACCCAAAGGTATGGAGACTAATTTTTTTTTTTTTTATTAATTAAACTACAAAGTTAACTTTCCGTAATGATCCCTTCTAAATTCCGTAATTATAATTCGATATAAAAAAATTCGTAGATTTTTCTCCCTCGATCACGGACAATGAGATGAACCAAAACCTTTCTCAAACGAATCTTTGCACTCGGCAGTAATTTCAGTATGAACGATCTGCATTGTGTTTAAGAATAATAATCATACAGAGTAGAAACTAAAATTAACTAACTCAAGCATGCTCAAAACCAGGGAAGGTATGCATCACGTAATTTTATACATTCTTTTTTATTAGCCACGTAATTTTATGCATAAGCTAACATGCACTTCAGGCTTTTTAAGACCTAGCAGATATCAGCTCCACACTATTATTTTTCCAAGGAAAACGTAGCACGCATAAGTCAATCTCAATATCCTTTTATTAGTAAACCTAACATACCGAACTGTTCCTAATATAATAGACAAAAATAGCCACCATACACGGCTGGATTCTGCTTTCTAAAGAACAGATTGGAAGATCATCTCGGCTAGCTCCTGTAACATACCACAAAGACCTTTATTATAATCTATTTTGTCGATAAGTAAAATACTGTGAGGGGACTAAAGTGTAAAATATAGAATACAACAGCTTGGGCAAAAGCAATTTGATTAGTCAATCACATGGATAACATTAACAGACCTGGAAAGAAAATGTTTCCATTTCATCATTTCCTTATCATCTTATGTATAATGCAGAGGGTCAAATGCATTTTTTTCAATCTCAGTCGATTGGGTTCATGGGAAACATGCATAAAAAAGAGTATGGTTTCCTCCATAGCTCCTTAATGACTGAGATAGAAAATACTTAGGCTTAATTGCAAATTTCACCATTCAACTTTTATTATTTTGCAAATTTTACCATTCGAGTTTTATTTTCATTAATTTTACCATCCAAGTTTTCAATTTTTGCACATTTTACCATCGCTGACATGTCACAAAAAAGTTAAAGAAAAAACAAAATGACGCTGTTTTGTTACCAATGTGATGATGAAATACACAAAAATCGAAAATCTGGATGGTAAAATTTACGAAATGTTGAAAGTTGGATAGTTAAATTCATGAAATAAAAAACTCCAGTGGTAAATTCGCAAGATTACGAAAGTTGAGCGATAAAATCACGAAAATAAAATTTAAATGGTAAAATTCGCAAAATAATGAAAATTTGGCGGTAAAATTTACAATTAAGCCAAAAACTATTTGAAGATGTCCATGGATAATATTCCGGTGTGATATTGATCTCTTCTAGGTCTGGTGGTTAGACTTAGAGCTAGTTGGTGTCTTTCATGATAATTCAGGTGTTTGGATCCTGGGGTTTACTAGAAATTTGGGGTCTTGCTCTATTCTTCAAGTTGAATAATCAAATTTACATTTTTTTTCAATACCCATTAAAAAAAAGCTATGTACCCCATTGCTCAAAGACTCCTCGCTATGCAAAGGTAAGGGGGAGGGATATTGTACACAGTTTTATCTTTGCATATGTAAAGAGACTGTTTCCAAATACGAACCCATGACCAATAAGTCACCAAGGCACAACTTTATCGCTGTGCCAGGACTTGCCCTCTTTTCAATACACATTGAAAGCAAAAAATTTACTCGTGAGAAAACAATTTAATGCTTCCCCTTTTTACAGATTTTATGTTTTGAGTTACCTGTTTCGCAGAAGCAACCTTTGGTTCTCCCCATTCCTTGACCTTCTTCTCAAGCAGTTCAAAGTCAGCTTTACCAGCCTATGGCAACATCCATATCGATCAAGTTAACCACAAAAAGCACTAAATAGTAAATAAAAAGGTGGAAAGGAAAATGTAGGAAGAATTTTACCTCTATTTGAGCCCCAATTTCAGTGTCAAAACTCTGATATCGCTTACGAACAAGCTCAGCAAGAGAACCATCCTTCAAGCCAACATAATGAGAAACTTTTAGTTGATTCTCATGAGATTAAAAACTTTCATTGAGTTTACACATCTGAATTATGAGAATGTAAATAAATGTAAAGGGAGGATCCAGTGTATCACCTCAATCAGCTTGGCAGCATTCCTCAGGCCACGGGCTAGAGTATCCATTCCAACAACATGGGCTATGAACAAGTCTTCAACATCTGTGCTCTCTCTCCGCCTATAATATTGCTCAGTAAAGAAATTGAGGGGGAAGAAATACAACAAACAGGAATACAAATACATAAAGATAAAGGATGACTGACAATTTTGCATCGAAGTTGAATCCACCTGGTGCAAGTCCTCCCTGGAAAAGGCAAAACATAACAAGAAGAACCCGGTCAGATGAGATTGAATTTCTACCATGAAGTGTGTTGCATTTCTTGATGCAAGCTCACTGACAACTGACAAGCACTTTCTTACATTTCTGATCACACTAAGCATAATCAGTGTGGCCTCTTGAATATCTACAAGAAACTGATCTGTGTCCCAACCTGCAGTAATAACAGCTTATGTTACAACATCCATTCTTGTGACATGTTACCACAGTTCATGTTTCTATGTAAGAATTTACATGATTTATTAAATGAGAGAATTCATACATACCAACTTGAGGATCACCAGTGTTTGCATCAATATTACCCAGCAATCCATTGATCCTTGCAGTTTCAAGCTCATGATGACAACTACCAGGTACGAGGTACAACAGAAATTATAAGAACAAAGAACATGTCCAGCTTCAGTTATGATTTATGAATATCAAATTTAAAAGGGAAAGTATGACCAAGAACAGTCCATGTAAACACAATATACAATGATGGATTCACCTGTGGCCAGAGAGGGTGGCATGGTTGCACTCTATATTGAGTTTGAATTCCCCTAGAGAATGAAAAGAAATGAAGCACAGAGAAATTTGTAAATTGGAGTAACATTGTTCTAAATGGAGAAAATTAGAGCAGACTTTTAAGTGTGTATATATACGAGTGATACAGAGACTCATCCTGCTTTGTTAGTTTGGCTTCAGCTAAATTAATTAAACAAGGGACCATTTGGCCATTAATTTTAGGGAGAAAGAATTTTTTTAACTCAAGAAGAGGAAAAATAGTGTAATATTGAGGACAAAACTAACACAAGACTTACAGATATGCATTTAAAGCAAAGGCAAAGAACATAATACTATCTCCGTTCCTATTTGTAAGACCCAACTTTTTAAAGTTGCTTGTTCCTTTATATAAGCCTCAATCCATTATGTTCATTGCATTCATTATTTTTATACTAAAATACCCTTAATTAAATAGGAGAGATGTTATATTGACATGCATTTAGAAGAGAGAGAAGAATTAATGAATTGAGTGGTATTTTTTGAAAAGTATATAAATTTAGGACATATTTATTGCTATAAACTAAATTAACCACTGTTCTTAATCTTGATAAATTAGGTAATTGGGTCTTATAAATAGGAATGAAGGTAGTATATATTTAAACACATCAAGAAAGTTATATACAGTTCAAAAATCTTAATTATGTACTGCCTGACAATATAAAGTTTTAAATGTGGAAAGATATCATATTCAAATTTTAGTTCCTCGGGAGAAAGTTGGGTGAAAATAGTTTACCTGTAAGTCCATATTTTCGCAAGAAATTAGCTGAGGTTGCAGCATCCCAATCATACCTGAAGGAATATAAGTTTAATAAAGGTAATAGGTGCTGCAAAATTATTGATTGAAGTGGTAAGAGTCGTACTGGTGTTTTGTAGGTTCTTGTGGCTTTGGTTCAATTAGAAATGTCCCTGAAATCACCCAAGGAAAAGAAATTACATAAGGAAAAAATCCCTTAATAAGGGAAAAAGAATAGAAAAATATTTTTCAGTCAAAAAACATACAGAGATTGAAAAACAAATTTATAACCTTCCAAGCATCTATTTTTCATAATTTAGTTCTATAAAATGGTAGAGATATTAGGATTCTACAGAAAGTTACCATTGAATCCAATCTTCTTTTTGTATGCAACAGCAGCTTCAAAAAACCTAGCCTGTAACGAGGTAAATAAACAGCAATAATTATCAAAGGTACAACAGACTGCAAATAAAAAGACGAGTCTATTTGAATTTCTTGGTGTAGGCAATGGATTGCCACAAGCTCATGATTTGGTGTGTCATTCTTATAATATGAGAACTACTATGAAGGGATAGAAAAATTCATGCCATTCAAGATATGCATCTAATAAAGTAAATTTTTTCCTTGAGGCTTTATGATGTGGTCTTTGCTTGCATAATTTTTTAGCATGCACATTGAGAATTAGTTGTTGTTGTAGCATGCACATAAGATTGATATTTCATTAATTCCAAGGAGATTTCTTATAAATTGTTTAGTTATACAAGAAATAAAAAAGGAAGCAAAGTCAAACAATAAGGCAAGAATGATTCACACACCAAATGATTAAGCTCTCGCTCCATATCTGTGTTCAGAAGAGATTGATAACCTTCACGACCACCCCAGAAAACATAATTTTCTCCCCCCAAATAATGTGTCACCTGCAATATATTTAAATCAGCAAAAGAACAATGGTTCTAAAAGTACAATGAACCTTCTTACTACTACATGCATACTAGACAACCGTACCTCTATGGCTTTCTTCACTTGAGCAGCAGCGTATGCATATACCTTTAATTCAGAGCTGTAAAGCAGTTCATTTTGTGAGCCATGAACCCAACATGCATAATCACCATACAGACAATTCAGGCTGTAATTGTATATGTTACCTAGTAGCACCACCATGCATGTAACGAGGATGCATGAACAACTGAGCTGTTCCCCATAACACTCTTTTTTTAGCCTATATGGTAACATAACAAAATTACATGTATTATGATTGTTTACCTAAAGACATAAAAAATACATATATCTAGAACAGTGTTCTGCCAGAATATTGTATAAACAGGATCACAGGAATTTAAATCACAAAAAATGCTTCATGAACTAGACAGACAAAGGGGAAAAGAAAAAGAAGGCTGTACATCAAATGTTCATGTAAAATTACCTTAGTCTGAAGCTCTTGAGCAAGGGCAACCACTTCATCCAAGTTTGCATTAGATTCCTGTGATAAAGACAACAAGTGCAATCCAATAGCTCAGAAAGCAGATTTATTAAATGTAGCAGCAGAGTATTAATAAAGAAAGTACATTCCACCAACTATGATCATAACTGAATATTCCATATATAAAAAATGAGTAAGCATATGCCACTGCATCTCACACTTTGATCCTGTCTAAGAATTGCAATTAAGTGAAGAAACTTAAATATTGACTCGCCTCAAGAGTTTTTCCATCAGGGGCTATATCCCTGTCGTGGAAGCACCAAAAGTCGACACCGAGTTTGCTAATGAACTCAAAGTTAGCTCTCACTGTGTTAATTAAGAGAATTTTATTTTGTGTCACAAACAAATATCTGAATATGAAGTATATCAACTGAAGAGTCAAGAATTAACATACTTCGTCTTTTAGCCATGTTTAATGAATTGGTACCATCTTCCCATGGCCAATATTTGGTAGGTGCACCAAATGGGTCAGCACCTGTTCCACGGAATGTATGCCAAAATGCAACACTAAATCTGAGCCAGTCCTGCAGTTATTATATAAAATAAATTCAAGTCAACAGCCAATGGGTGTTGGTGGACGATGAAGTATAGATAATAAAACCGACAACTTGTCGGAATATAAACGAAAACCAACCTTCATTTTCTTCCCAAGAATTTCCTCATCTGCATTATACCATTTAAATGAAAGTGGATTCTTACTTGACGGACCCTGAAAATTAAATTTTTGCACCAATCAGGATTCACACAATACATAGGAACAAACAGTCCCAATAAAGAATTCTCAAATATTAATTTTACGTTAAGATCTTGATGCAAAACAAAATATGAAAACTAATTAAGTTTCGGAAGATCAACCTCTTTCCCCTCTTCTCCTCCTTCATAAAAGGCAGCTAATATTTCTTTCGTGCTAAGGGAAATGAGGCATTACCATGCAACCCAAAGCCCCCCAGAATTAATATTCATTAGCAATTTTAAAGTTCCAAAAATCTGGAGTAGTTAGAAGGATCTTAAACTTCCAAACAAGTTAATAATCAAATAAACCCTCATTTCCCTGCCTTCCCTTCATTTTCATTTCATTTTATTCCATTGGTCTCTTACTAACTTAGCACAGAAAATATGCCATTACAATCCTTGTGTGACATAGATAGATAAATTGTGACAAACAAGTCTACCTCATATTTAATTTTAGGAATGTCAGGGAAAAACTCCCCTTCCCATTCATCTGAATCGCCGCATTTATCCGCATCGTTAGCAGGGCAAGTTTGAGGAGCACCAATCTGCTTGCCATCAAACAAAATAAATTGTACTTACATATCATGATCCAGAGTCCCAAATAATATTAAATAAACAATAATAGAAAGAGGTACACAGTATTAGTACCACTGCATAACAGAAGAGTTTCACACAAAGGAGAAGCAGTAATGTTTTCCCCAATTTCATTTTCATCATTGACGTCAATACCTACGCAATAGAGTGAGAAAATCGATCAGCAAATCAGGATACGTCACTCGTTATCGTTAGTTATATTAGAACTCTGGAAGATAATAGCACGAAGCTAAATTTCGTAGTGGAAATGAAGATAGTGAAGAATGGAGCTATGAGAGATTGAGTTTAGAAATCTAAACCTTCTTCGGCGATTTCACACGATAAAACGAAGCTGACAAGGACTAGGATATTTATAATAGATAGATAGAGAAGAGAAATTTCAGATTTTCAGAATCACGATGTGATATTTTACGTTATTCAGACTTTGGATAATCATGCAGTTGGTAGCGGTTCCCTGCAATCGCAGAGTTCACGCGCATTGACGTGTTTAAATTAATTCGAATTAGAATAGTAAGATGAAGATCACACGACTCGTATTTTATTTCGATAAATGAAATTTTAAATACATATTTAAAATGCAAACCGACGATTCTCATCCAACGGTCCATATGTATAACTGCATAAATGCACACAATCCGTTTTCTTCACCGAGCATGGCGGACTCCACTGGATAGTTAAGCAAGATAATGCCTACTATTTAGTGAACCGATTTAACCTAATTACTCCCTGAGTCGCCATTAAACTTTAATATTTATTTTATGTAACTAAAATTTATGATAAATAAATTTTTTAATTTTTTTTACTAGTTATAAAGATTACATATGAGATGCACGTTTAAAAGTTAGAAGAAATCATGTATAAAAAAAGTTAGAAGAAACAAATTACTAGGAATGTCTAATTAAGAGAGTGGATGTAACTTTTCAAGTTATGTATATTAATACATGCGTGGTATAGAATAAATGTCAATTTATATAATTAAAATTGAAAATAAATACTTTTAAGTGTACAAGTTATATTATAATTAAAATTCATAATGAATAAATATTCGTTAACATATAATTAATACTCCCTCAAATTATATTTTTAGTCTTTTAAATTTGGGATAAGTTAAAAAAGAATAATTTAAATCTCTATTTTTTTTAAAAAAAATGCAATTTGTTTATTTTAGATTGCTTTATTAAAAAAATCCAATCACATATGATAAATACATTTTGGATTGAATTGAAAAATCAGTTTTTATTGACAAAATCTGACATACTTATTGTATTTTCAGTGTCATTGTTTAACGAGTGATTACATAAAAAAAAATGTACGTATTGGATTACTTAATATTAAGCTTTGTTACTTATACAAGCAACAAATACTTATGATTAAAATAAATATTTTCTTAGCATTTTAAGGGTATGAAATTAAAGAGTTGCTTAGCATAAATTATATTATAATTAAAACAATTTTTCTAATGTGTGCAACATTGCACACAATAAGAATAATTAATAATTTAATTTTAACTGATTTAGATTAATACTTATTTCTAATCATTCTTTTAAATTAATTATTATTTTTTCCTTATTTAGATTAATAGATTTATGTGGGTGAAGAAAATTAAGAAGTTGCATGAGCGAGAAAATTTCTAAGTAAAATGAGAAGAAGTATCAAGCTCAAGCTAACAAGCATCGCAAATTTTCTGAGTTCAAAGAAGGTGATCTGGTGTAGATTCATCTTCGAAAGGAGCGTTTCCCGCGAGGACAATTTGCTAAGCTCAAGCCTAGAGCTGTATCAAATGATAAATATCTCTCTCATTTATTAAATAAATTCATCTCATAGTTTTTTCCTAAAAAATTTCTTATTTTATTTTTGGTTGTTCAGATAGCACTTTAAAAAGTGATTTTAGATAGTATCTTGAAGGACCAAAACAAAATAAAAAATTATCAAGGACAAAAAGTTAAAAAAATTATTAGAACCAAAACAAAAATTTGATTATTTATCATAAAAAAATATATTTAAGTATATATATTTTTTTTAAATTGTTGGAAGTTGAGATGTTTTCCAACCATCATAATAAAATATTTAATGTCTCTGTTTTTTATATTTTGCTAATAAGCTTGGTTAAAGGTGCTTGTGATTAGAGAAATCTAGCTGTAGGTGTGGGTTAATGATGTCCACTTGTAACTTAGTCATATAATGTTTGTTACGATCTTGTAATATTTTATTGATGAATAATTTCTAACGAAAATTACACTGTTCATCTTTATTGAGTTATTATATTTATTGTCCCTAATAATTTTACTTAATTTGAGTAGGATTCTCTTCATAAATTCTTCCAATGAAGGATGTTTGATCTATTCCACTAATTAATAAAACTAAACTCAATTGATAGAAATCAACAATATTAATCGGAAGGCACTGCATGATATTCCTAACCCCACTTAAAGCACGTATCACGCTCTAGATCAAAAATAGCCACAAAAAGTATGTCATTTCATAAATAATAATGATTTCAATAGAAGACGAGATATTGATGGATCGACCGCATATGGACCAGTTTGAATGTAAGTTTTTTAGAAGTATTTTTAGAAGAAGAAAAAAAAATGAAGTGGCTTCTTTATTTCAGTAACTCATTTATATATGTTATCTCATCTTTTAGAGAAACTATATTAGCAAGTTTTAAAAATTTAGTGAATAAAGAGTTTATTTATATTTATGAAAAAGTTTATTTCATTTTTTTCTTCTTATTTTATTCTTTTAAAAATACCTCTAAAAAAAATTTACTGCCCCATAATATCAATGTGATGAATAATACAACATCAGTTTCACGTAAGACAAGATTTCCTAATTAGTGGTGATACTCCCTACTTCCAAATTCGGAGTTTAGGAGGGAAATTATTGTTTTCAATACCAAATTAACTACCATTCAAATTGTCTAAACAACTAGCCAACCAGCTACTCGCCACTCACAATTCTACCTTCCTTTCTATGAAGAGCGCACTCCTTACGTTTAATTTTCCATGACCTCTCAAAAACTATATATTTTTTATTAACTTGTCCAATGAAACTAAAAAAGGTAGTCATTTTATATGGTCGAAAAGAACCAAGACTTACCATAGTGAAGATCAAATAAATTGTATTCAGACTTCAAGTCAAAGCAAAAGTTATATAGCATACAGTTTGCTAATTGCTATAGAAAATCATAGTGAGGAATAGCAAGTTCTTGAAAAGAATCAGTGCCAAAAACTTGACACCAGGAGAGGAATGGGGCTTTTAAAAAAATTTGGAAAGTATCAGCTTGGTAGGACAATTGGAGAAGAGATGCATTCTCTAAGGTTAAGCTGGCTGTCAATGGCAACAATGGTCAGAAGGTTGCGGTCAAGGTATTTGATAAGCATATGGTCCTGGAAAACAATCTTAAGAATCAGGCAAACCTCACCCCTTGTCCTCTTTTTCCAGTTAGCAAGTTGCAGTTTATTTACTATTATTAATCAATGCAAAGGATATGGCATATTTCAGGTTAAAAGAGAGATCAGAACAATGACACTTCTGCATCATCCCAATATAGTTAGAATTCATGACGTACATATATATATATATATATATATATATATATACACACACCTGATGGCAAGGTTTTAAATTGTGGCCACAGTTTCATCGTATTTCTTAACATTACAGGAAATTGCAGACAAATGTGGCTGATGTAGCCATAGTTGTGGTTGCAGACACCCAAAAACCTTGATGTTGTGACTGAAATTGCAATGGTGAACCGTTTTTTAAAACCTTGCCTGCTGGTGTTAGAATTTTAGTGAAGTTTGAAGATACATAATCCCTTTGTCAATACTCTATTTCTATTGAACTTGAAACAGGTTATTGGCACAAAAACGAAGATATACATTGTGATGTGTTGCGTACTTGGCAAGTGCACCGGTCGCTCAAGTAATAAAGTGATAAGAAGATATTGTTCCCACGAGTATTGTTGACCAATTAAACTATAAATTAAATTGATAGGTTGGAGGACAAAGAATTTTGAGAAATTGTTGTGTATGTGTACGAAATAAACTAAAAGCTAACTATAAACATTAACTAATATCGACAAGTAAATAGATTATAACGATATGTAGGGAACTGTAGCCAGGACAACTCACACTCAATATTCCTTCCAATGGAATTATATTGTTTACTACACTCAAGTATCTAAGTTATTCAGCTGATGTGTTCCTCATATATTAACTAAGCACTAATTCCTCAGTAACAAAGTTCTTTAACCCACAATCAAACTCTAATCCCTTAGTGACTTTCTGAGAGTTAAGCATTAAGCCAACACATGAATAAGCTAAGCTACAAGCATGCATCCCTATTCCTAAGTGATGTAAAGTAAGCTACTACACCTAGTTCTAAGACCAAAGTCTCAATATTCCTATTGTGAACCCTAGTTCTGAGCTCTCGTCTAGATTGATCAGGTCTAAAGAAGAGATGAAAATATTCAAGCAAAGCGCAGTAAAATAACTTTTGATAAATGAATAATAGCATTCAATACATCCCAATGGAATTTACATCAAGTGCTTGGCCCTAACTACAATATAAAATCAGCCAAACCTCATTGTGGTTGGCTGTGATACAAAAAATGGCATACCCAGCCGAGATGCAAGGAGAAGAAGATGGAGAAGCACCTCCACTTGAGCCTTTAACTCCCCAAAACCTTAGCTAAGGCACCCAAGCTTTCTAAAACCCTATTTTGTGCTATTTCCCTCCAAGAAGTCGTGCCTTGAATGCTGAGGTCCAAGTATTTATATGGTAGCTTGTGAAGTCCTTGTTTTGTCCTTGACAGCTTTAATTTCAGGGCTTCTGTCAACCTGTGGCGCTGATGGCGCTGACGGCGCCAGATTACAGAATGAATGGCGCTCCTGGCGTGGGGATGGCGCTCTTGGCGCCAGGTTACAGAATGAATGGCGCTCCTGGCGCCAGACTGGCGCTCTTGACGCCATATTCCAGTGCTGATGACGCTTGTGGCGTGACACTGACGCTCCTGGCGCCAGGTACCAGAACATATGGCGCCTCCGGCGTGGCTTTGGCGCTCTTGGCACCAGCTTCCAGTGCTTTTGGCGCTTTTCTTCTGATTTTTGCTTAGTCTTAGCACCTTTGATTGATTCCCTGGCAATTTATCACATTAGTTCAATTCACAACACAAAAAGGGCAATTATCCATGCTTAATGCTCAATTCTTGCTCTTAAAGCTTAGGAAAACCTTATATGCTAAGCGCATATCATGATGGAATATGTTTCAGGAGGACAGCTATTAGACAAGAAGGTGAGAATCAACAATCTCTCCAAATTGAATCCTTGTGTACTTATTTATATTTCTTCAATTTTCAATTGTGATATTTGATGTGCAGTCCTATAGAGAGAAGTTGAATGAATGTGAGGCAGGAAAACTACTCTAGCAACTTATTGATGCCCTGGACTCCTGCTATAACAAAGGGGTTTATCATCGAGATCTCAAGGTAAGTTCAATTCAACCGGCCTTGGTTGTTTGAAATGGAGCTTTGGAACGTAACTTGAATCTTGGCATGCCATTGTAGCCAGAAAACTTGCTTCTTGACAGCAAGGGAAATCTCAAATTGTCTGATTTTGGATTAAGTGCATTGCAAAAGGTAGCATTGTTCCTTTGAACCTTATCCTCAGTTCCATCATAAGTATTTTTTCCTGAGTCAAATTTTGATACATCATCAGCGTAACGATGTCTTAACCACGTGCCCACGTGGTGTGGATCCCCATGCTATGTGGCACCTGAGGTAACAAACTGTCTTCAGTATAACATCTAATTGGGTCTGCTTTATCAAGAGAGTTTCCTCTTTCCAGGGAAAATCAAAAGATAATGACTGCATTTAATTATGTCATGTGTATTATTGATTCTACGACCCCTTCATGTGCAGCTGTTATTGAACAAGGGGTATGATGGAGCAGCTGCTGATGTTTGGTCATGCGGGGTGATCCTTTTTGAATTACTTGCAGGCTATTTACCATTTAACGACCGGAACTTGATGAACTTATATGGAAAGGTATAGTCTCGTCATAAAAAAAGAAAAAGAACACAACTATTGTTTGTTACAAAAAAAATTCACATATTCTGATAACTTTAATGTGTGAAATGATATGGAAGGCAGAGTATAGATGCCCACCATGGTTTACTCAGAGTCAAAAGAAACTAATTGCCAAAATACTTGAACCACGTCCTGTAAAGGTAGAAATTCGAGAACTACAATAACACTGTACTTAAAGTGTAGTTCATAATAATGATTTCTTACCCTTCCTCCCTATCTCTCATGCAGCGGATAATTATACCAGATATTGTGGCAGATGAGTGGTTTCAAACAGATTACAAGCCTGTTTTTGCATCTGAATTTGATCAGAACATTAACTTGGATGATGTTGCTTTCAATTCAATTGAGGTAATTTGTTAAGCAGTAGCAAGCACTGGCGGACCCAGGAATTATTATTTATGTCTGCACATTTAGCTATGGGGTTTGGGGGTTCGGGGCCAATGCCCCCGAAAATTTTTTTTTTTTAAAGAAAATTTAAATTAATGCTTTATGTACAAGGTTATGAACCTGCTTAAAACATAGTTGCTTTTATAATTAGATGCAGATAATAATTTGATCAATCATTTAACTCCTCAAATTTTACAAATCCTCCAAAATAAATATGAGAATATACTATAGTACATTCATATATCATCATTCTATTTATAATGGTGAATAAAAAAGTTAACTACGAGAAAAATCATAATAAAGACCTTCATCTCTATATATTAATTCATTTGAGAATATCAAACCTAACATCAACATTTCTTTTTAAGCCAAAATATGACACATAATTTGAAAAAAAAAACTCTAATTAAAAAAAGGTCATACAGAAAATAAGACAAAACTCATTATAACTTACATTAAGAAACAAAGAAAAAACCTATGAGCGAAAAAATACCTTCCTAAAAAAAATATTCCTCCAATACATACAAAAACAACAAATCTGTCCGCAAAGTAAATTAGCAAATGATCCGCACTATAGTAAAACACAAACGCAATGCTAACTATTTCAGCATCACTGTATTTGGACATTTATTAAACAGTATGCTGAATTTATTAAACATAGATGTAAAATGAACTAGTGAAGTAAAATAATTCCTCTATACAAAATCCAAAGTGAACTTTGACAATAATAAAGTAAAAAAAAAAAAAAAGATAACAGTCGCAACAAAAAATTCGTCCCAAAACAATAATGAAGCAACAACGATGAATGTTTACATGCTACAAATTCAAAGAAAACATTGTCTAAAAATTATTTTGACAACTAAAAATCTGAAATGGAACACACAAAAAGCAAACAAAATTATAATGGAAAATAAATATAAACTCTTAAATTTTTATTAATTTTATACTTTTAATAGATATTTTAATTTTAAAAAAAAAAAGCAAAACTTTCATGTCCGCACCTGCGGACATGTGACCCATTGTAGGTCCGTCATTGGTAGCAAGTTAGAAAAGAGTTATAGAAAAACACAAACGGAGTCATGGACCAAATTGTCTTATAATCTGTGCTATAGGAGAATATCAGAGAGTCAACGATACCTAAGTCCTCAAGTTTCATTAATGCGTTTCAACTAATAGCCATGTCTCGGGACCTTGATATATCTGGCCTTTTTCAAGAACAGGTAAGTATACTAATCTGAAAGAGGATTCGACTTATCTATAGGTGTTATTCAATTCTTCCTTATGCTAATGTTGCGACGTTCTTGTTTAGGATGAAAAAAAGCAGAAAACAAGGCTGGGATCCAAACACACTATCAATGAAACGATTGAAAAAATAGAAGCTGCTGCAACAGATGTAAGACTGTCAGTAGAGAAAATGAACAACTTTAAGGTATAAACTATGATACTTTGATTCTTAAATGCTTGCATGTAAAAATTTACCTTTTTCTTTTTTAAATTGGAAATGTTGCCTTTTGTTAGAATCCGGCAACAAAATGAATTTTTTCACTCTTGATATCAGATAAAAATGCAACCCAAACAGATAATGACTAGGTGTTCTAGATCATACCTATCAGCCCAGGTAACTAATTCATTTTATTGTTACATACTCTCGCTAGTTTCCTTTTTTTTTTCTTCTATTTTATTGTTGAGGAGAGTTGAATTTTTCCCGTATATGTGTGACAATTATCAGGTGATTGAAGTTGCTCCAACTCACTTTGTTGCAGAAATATCAAATTCTACAGGAGATCTAAGAGTGTACACTAAAGTAAGAAAACATCCTTAGCTTAATGTGCAAGCTTGTGAATTTAGTTACTAACTTTAATTTTAATTATCAGTTTTATGAAAGTTTATCAAATCTGCTGAAACAAAAACCTGCTGTGCCATCACAAAGCGAAGATTCTGTAGATCTATGTGCCGCTGATAGAAAAAAACAAGATGCTAGATGGTAGTTATAACTTACAAGTCGATGTTACATTACTCAAAGTCAATGGAGATGATATTGTTGACAGTCACCATTTGCTTATCGGTCATTTTCAATTTTCCTTTTCAGCTATGAAGAGCCAAAAAGTGAAGATAGCAAACTTCTTCATGGCTATAAATCTGTTTGAAGATGAACTGAATCCATGTCTCTTTCATTTTAGTGAAGTTCACGGAAGTTTGACAAGGACGAAACAAAGTATAAAAAAGAAAAAGTTCACGTAGCAAATTTTTTGCTATAAGTATTTCTTCTTTGCTCCTTTTCATCTATCTTCTTGATGGAAACAAGTTTCTTCTTTTCTCGATTTTCTTTTCTGTTGTTCTTTTTCATTCATTACTCTATTCATTGTAAAATAATAAGAAATGCAAATTGGCATTTCCACAGCACACCCTGTAGAAACTAATAATAAATGTGAATATTATTTGCATTAATTCAACGAGTTAACATGTTGTCAACAATACACTACTAATTTATCATTTATTCTCTGCAGGGTTTGTGTCAGCCAAGAAAGTGATGTCAATTCGAAGGATAAGTGAATCTAATAACAACATTTGAATTCCTGTTCTTCAGTTTTTATTTTTTTAGTTTTATATTTTGAGTTTCTTGGGAGAATTGCAGTTAGGGGATTCTTGGAAGTGGTTTACAATGTTCAAAAAATGGTTAAAGGATTAGCAATATATTGACTCAATCAGGTACTTACTAGATCACTATGATGAACATATTTTCCGCAAGTCTTCCATTTTACTTCGGTGTTGAACTTTTTCCCAAATGCTTTGTTAATATGGTGCTAGTTTGACCTTACAAAATGCTTTCTGATAAGTGTGATCATTGTAGTGAACTCACAATTTCGAGTGAACCCTGGAAGAGAATCAAATATGCACTGGTAATATATAGGCCTAGGCTAACCGTATATGTATTTCAACCGCGAAAATCTGTCAATTATCAAGGTACGAAAGTATTACTTTAATATTATGTCCAATACACAACAAGGAAAAATGTATAAACAATCTCATAATCTGATCATATTCCTCTGCATACTGTTTCTCTGCTAGGCCATTTGTTTGGATATTAATTAAAAAAAACAAGTAATACAACAAAAAATGACTACTACTATAAAAAAGAAAATGTGATCCCTAACTTTCATAATTGTTTATCAATTTAATATTTTAAATTGCCACACCAACCAATTTGATCCTTTATATTACAAAATCAACCAATTTAGTCTTGAATTTGAAAATTATTGTCAATTTAGTCTCTGATGTTAGGGATTAAAATGACTATAGTTGTCAAAGTTAGGGATCAAATTGATTGATATGTAACATTAACGACTAAAATTTCTTTTTTCATAATTTTAGAGATATTAAGTTAGTAATGATTGTAATTTTAGGAACGAAATTAATGGTTTACTTGGGAAAAAAAGTCTTTCTATCAACAAATGACAAGTACATGAAGATGTGCTGAAGAATACAATATCTTCAATGCACTGGTATGACGCCTGGTTGGTAGTGTATTGGCTAACACAGGTCTTCTATTTCAATCCTGTTAGTCAATTAAGCTGCCAATAAGGCATGATTCACCAGTGGAGTAACCCTTGCAGGCTTGCACCATAAAATTAGCTACCAAGACATGTTTAGTCTTAGTTTTATCAATGTGGTCTAATTTCCTCTCCATGCCGTTAGTCACTATGCATGGCAAGCCCTTGCGTGGTATCAGACATTATATCCTTTATCAGTTGACAAAGAAGACTGCAGAGTGAAGACACTAGTAAGCCCATTACCAGACATAAAATATTGATTAACACACCACAATGTGGACCCTTAATTGAACTAAAACTAAACTTTTGGGATATCAAACACTCAAATGCTTTGTAGCATCATCCATAAGAATTCACCATACCTCTTAACATGATAATAAATATCAAGCAAAACACTGACATTGTCGCTTCTATGAAAATCAACAAAATACTTAAGAATGTATTATTTTATATAAAAATTATAACGAATATGATAATGTCACATTGAAACAAACACACTGTAAAGACATGCAATGTTGCACTGGTTGAGACTACCGGAAAATCATAAGATTTGATTTTGAGTACTCTGCATAACTATGTACAGTGATATCTTCTGTCAAATGATTTCACTGTCTTTTTTTTTTTAAAAAAATGTGTTATATAAATTAATGATTTGTTTTGTTCTGTCTAAAGTTTTGTGAAATTCAGTTATTCTACTCAAGTATATTCACTAAGGACCACAGATACAAATATTATGAAGTTAGTAAACTCTGTTACATTAGACATGTGGTCAACAGATTATGGACTTCAGTTGTGACATACAAATTTCATAGACAAGTTTGTAAACCATTACTTTGTTACACTTACACTAGACATGTGGGTGCTTCGGGACTTGAGTTGCGACACGTGTCAGGTGGTTAATTCTAGAACTGTAGAACATACTATGTTGGGCACCAACGTCCCAGAATAAGGACAAGAAAACTCACGGGCACAACAGAGACCTGGCTCACGGGGGAAACCTTCAATCATCGATCATAGAGCATAATCTCTGGCAATGCCATTGCCATGCACATATTCTCACTCTCACACTTCACATGCGTTTTGCTGACGCTCAATATCTCCACAACACAACCACAATCTAGTCACATTTAGAAGTATTAATTTATATTAAAATATTAAGCACACACTTTTCAATTGGCGATTATTCCTCACGGACCTAAACCGCATGTGATCTAACTCCCCTACAACACCATAGCTAAACTCCAACCACATATTCTTAAACCAAGTTCACATATATAACTCAAGGTACATAGCTCAAAATTTTGTGCCACACACCAACCCAATTGCCAAAATGAAAGCCCATTTGGTCCTTTTCTTGCCCATGATTCTTGTCACCTTCACTAGCAATGTTAACACTCTCTCGATCAATCCCAAATCTAACTCTTCAATTCCTCAATTGACCCAACAGAAAAGGCCTGACAATGAGACCATATATAGGGTGTCAAAGCAGCTATGTTGGGGTTGCATTGGGGAGTCACTAGAGTTTTTGTTCAGGCACAACTTGGTGAGAGCAGCCAAGTGGGAACTTCCACTGATGTGGGACTTCCAGCTGGAGCAATACGCGAGGTGGTGGGCTGGTGAAAGGAAAGCAGATTGCAAGCTCGAACATTCTTTCCCAGAAGATGGTTTCAAGCTTGGAGAGAACATTTATTGGGGTAGTGGCTCAGCGTGGACGCCAAGTGATGCTGTAAGAGCATGGGCTGATGAAGAGAAATACTACACCTACGCCACTAATACCTGTGTGCCAGGTCAGATGTGTGGCCATTACACTCAAATAGTATGGAAGAGCACCCGAAGAATTGGATGTGCTCGGGTTGTATGTGATGATGGAGATGTCTTCATGACTTGTAATTATGACCCCGTGGGCAATTATGTTGGAGACCGACCCTATTAGATTGTTATAAACTATGTGTGCATTAATTCATGTGGATAGATTCAAACTCTAGTATTACATAATATGTGAGTGTCATGAGTTTACTAGCTAGTTTGGTTTATCAGTGAGTATGTGCGAGTGTATGTATATAGTACTTGTGGGAGAATATGGGATTGGCTTTAATAGCTAGCTAGTACTTGGAACAATAAATAAAAGTACCAAGAAGTAATTAAGGGTATCAGTAGTTGGAGATCTGTTGCCTGAGGTTAAACTTTGAGTCAAGTGAAATAAAATATTTATCCTCCCATGTGAAATGTGTCTGATTGTCAACTATGCCAGCTTGAGTTGTCTGATATGCATGGAGTTACTTGACTTGTATTGCTCCGCGCCATTTTTGAACCTTTAATTTATTATCCTGCGGGTAGTTACTGCTTGTAGTTTATTTATTTATAACCTCAACCACTCAGTTCATTCGGACCTGTATGGAGTTGTTAATTGAAAGATTTTAACTTTTGGATTTTAAATGCAAGTTAAAAAATAAAACGTGTTTGATTAAAATAAAGGTAAAATGATTTTTAACTCAATTTTAAAATAATTTTATTAACTAAGAAAATATATTTTGGTGTTTACTTACAAAAGCACATGTTATAAGTTTGACTTAATGATAAAAAAATAAAGAAATCGAAAGTTTGAATTTATATTAACAAAAATAAATAAACTAATGACTTACATTTGAGAATAAAAATAAACAAAAACACAAGTTATTTTAGTTATAAAATATTTGGAAGAAGAACAAAAACTAAAAAAACACACAAGTTATTATAATTAAATAACAGAAAATGTGTCAAAAATAACCTTTTAAATCCAATTTATATATTTCTTAACTTATTTTTATGATATTAATTTATATTTGAATTTTTATATTTCAAAATATAAAATTCAGAAATTAATTATTTAATATAATAATAAAATAAACTAATGTACATTTAAATATTAAAATGATATTATTGAAAATAATTGAAATAATAAATTTTTATTCTATATTCTCATTTATATATATATGTATATTATATTTTTAATAATAAATTTTGATATATATA
>PYAF01004555.1:318877-328969 GCA_007407185.1 Glycine tomentella | reverse complement strand
TTTACACAAACAAAAAAAAATAGATGAAAGAGACTAATAATTTTACAAAATTAGTCTTATATCATCATTATTTTATTTATAATTTTTTTCATCATTAATATTATAAGGGATAAAATTAGAAAAAGATAATTAATGTTACATTTAAAAGTTAAAATGATAATTATTTTTGGACAATTTTTTTCTCATACACGATAATTATAATGGGACTAGGGAGTATACTGTAAGTATATATTAAATGTTATATTTATAATAAGTGTTTATATTTAATAACTATCCCAAAAAATTAAATACTATATTTATTACATATAATAAATATAGTATTTAATAATATCATTTAAGTTAATCGTATATTCCTCACGGAACCGAAATTACAAATTATCTAATTCTCTTCAATGTCTAATAATCACTGTTTGTCCATGGTTCCTATTATTGTCTACAAAACACATTCAAATTTTGTGTTAGTCTTTAAACATCTAATAATTTCTCCCCTCCCGCACTAGTTAGACTTCTACCTCATTCATATTCTTAAACCAAGTTCATATAAAAATTACGGTACACACATCCAAATTTTGAGGCCACACACCAACCCAAGGGAATGGAAAAATGAAAGTCCATTTAGTTCTTTTGTTGTTCCTTCTTGTCACCTTCACTAGCCATATTAATGCTTTCTCAACCAGTCTCCAATCTAACTCTTAAATTCCTCAATTAACCCAACAAAAAAGGCCCGACAATGAAACCGTATATAGGGTGTCAAAGAAGCTATGCCATGGTTGCACTACAGAATCACTAGAGTTCTTGTTTAGGCACAACTTGGTGAGAGCAACAAAGTAGAAGTTCAGTGGGAACTTCCACTGATGTGGGACTTCCAACTCGAGCAATACGCAACGTGGTGGGCTGCCCAAAGTAAAGCAGATTTCAAGCTCAAACATGATTTCATGTTTGGAGAAAACATTTTTTGGGGTAATTGGAATATTTCACTTGCACCTTCGTTTTTTCTCTTTGCAATCCGATCACTTTTTTGTATTCTTTTCAACAAAAATTTGTGCCACCAACCCATATATGCTTCCTTTTTCAGACATGTTTTTATTCCTACACAGCCTTAAATAAATAAAATCCCAAAATAAAAATGAAAAAGGAAGCATATTAGACATTTATACTTTATATTAGATTAGACAAGCAATAAAAACAAGGATACAGAGTAGCTACGCGAGACAGAGCCACAATTAAACCCACATGGCAATCAGACAATAGTAATATGCCAGCGGAGAACATGGGTAGCTACTACAGGATCCTATATATTAGTACATTATTGACTTGTCTCACTTCTTATAATTAATTTTCAGTAAGGTCTTTCTCCATAGTAGTTCCCAGGAGGATCATAGTTGCAAGTCATGAAGGTGCCCTTACCACCAGAGCAAACAACGCTAGCGCAACCAACTTTTCTGGTGGTGCTCCACACAATCTGAGTGTAATGCCCACACATCTGTCCATTGGCACAAGAATTGTGCCAATAATTGTACCATTGGTGCTCTTCAACCCATGCACTAACAGCTTGTGCTGGCTTCCACCCCGTGCCACTGCCCCAGAAAATGTTCTCACCGTAAGGTCCGTTGGAGTGCTCTAGGGCACAATCGTTGCGCCTCTGGTTGGCATACCATTGCGCGTAGTGAGCTAATTTGGAGTCCCACACCAATGGCCGCAGCCTCAGCACCGCACGTGCCGCGTTCTGGGGGATTAGGAATTGGTTTGCAAAGCTTCTTGGTGGCTTTTGGGTGGTGGTAGAGACAACAGTGGCATAGGTTGTTGTAACTAGCAACAGAAACAAAGTGAAACAACTTAGAAAATGTTTTGAGATGCAATGCCTCATTTTGAAATGTGGTGTTAGAGATTTGAGGATGCATTATTGCTAGGACCATGTGATGTTATATATAATGGTGGGGAAGTATGAGAGTGCCTGCATTGTCAACTGTCTTGGCCTTGGGGCATCCATGTTCGTTAATGATTGCCATTTTTTTTTTTAACTTTTATGTTATAAAAATAAATGTTATTTGAAACAATCGTCCGTTACTTAGTTTTATTCTTTTCAGTTACTTAGTTTTATTCTTTTCCTGATATTTTATTGGCCGGCTAGTAATTCTTTTCCACGTTTGTAGGCCAAAGGAGTTGAGATTCCCTCCTTTTTTGCACATGGGGATACTCTTCTGTTCTACTTGATTGGATAATGTATACGAATAAAAGTAAGTTAAAAATAAAAGTAAGTTACACAAATGACTTATGAGATTTCGTATAATTACATAATACTTTTCGTTCTTTTAACCATTATGTAAGAATACAAAGAAAAAAATTTAAATATATTTTTCATTTTTACAATTTAGTTTTTTTTCCTTTTCATTCATGTAAATCATTTTTTCATTTTAGTCATTATAAAATGTGTTTGTTTTATTTTTCGTTTTTAAAAACACTTTAGATAGCGTTTTAAACAGTAAAAAAAATATTTTGAACACTGAAAAAATGTTATCTAAAGTGTTTTAAAAATGAAAAATACAAAAACGAAAAAAAAAAGTTGTAGGGACAAAAATGAAAAAAGCGCTAAATTGTAATGACAATGAATGTATTTAAACAAAAATATATATTATATGTAATTTAAGAAAAAAATAAATATAAGTGTAATTTGCTCTAAATCAATAATGATGTCTAAGTATATAACTATTTTAAATATTTAGAGAAAATATTTATGTTCATAATAATCATATTCAACTTAACCAAATGATTGAACATGAGTGATTAATGTATTTAAATTAAGGTTGAATAGTTCGAATAGTACCTAAGTTCAATATTTGACAAAAATAATTTTTGGTCAAATTTTACTTACCTTCCGACCAAACTCTTGAATCGTGTGTATGGAAAAATATCTATTGAAAAAAGTTAATCTCTTAAATAAATCTCAATACCAAAAAATTAGTCTTTGACAGAAGGATACCCTAATTAAAAGAAAAAAGGACTCGATCAAAATTTTCCACGGGTTTATCATTTTCGACATAAATAATTTGGCTTGACATGCGATACGATACATTAGTCGGTCAATTGATTAGTTTAAGGGATTCATTGTGGCATGTGAGATTAAAATACACGATTTATTTATTGTTTGTTTAGTTAATTAAATTGTTTTGCCCCCCAAAAAAAAATCTAATTAAATTAATAATCCTTGTAAACAATATCACACGCAATGTGTGGAGGGGATGTATGGATGTTATTTTACATAATTTGTAAATGCCTCGCTCCAAGTCCAAAGATTATCTTGAGGATTAAGAAAGAATCAAGTGTTTAAAAAGTGATTAGGAACATGAGTATTCAAAGATAGAGGGGACTTTCTTAAAGCAGAGAATTGTCCTGTGCCTTCATGTACAATATTAACGCCTTGATCCTCGGAGTCGTAATTCCCGCCGGAGTTCTCGGACAAAGAAAGAAAGCAGACCCCGCCATCTAATAATTGTTACTTGTACATTAATAAATTATATATCGATCCCCTAATTCACAGGAAATAGAAACAACCGAAGAATTATGGAATTGAACAAAGAGAATTTTGAGTGTAGCTCAAATACTACTATTGATTATGCAATTAAAAATAAAAGAGGATTAGCATAATTAGCGTAGGGTACTAATGTGTTTGACTACACGGTCCAACTTACAAAAGAGATTTATTTCAGTATGCATGATTTGTTGTTGGTGAATAAATACATTTGCTCAGTAAACATTAGGGCCATTTTGTGTACCATCATAACTAAGGATGTCTCACATCTTCAAAGTATAAAGCAGCATCCAATGAAACCGAAGAAGAATCTTTATTCGTTGCATGTTATCCTTACGTTTGGTTTGTTGACAACACGAATTTCAAGAAAAGTATGTGAGAAAGAGCTTCAAAATGAACCTAAGTTAAGCACTGTATGTGGAGTGATAAATCTAGCACGCTGATATTATTTTGGATTGCTTGCCTACTAAAGTAACCTACTACTCACCTAAAAACCAAAAGGTATCCTACTACTCTTTCCCGCCAAACAGAAGGAGTCTAGAAAGAGTAATTAAATTAGCCCAATCTACAAATATAGTAACCGTTATAAGCCAGCCCAATTGGACTGAGCTAATCCAACCCAAATGGACTTCGTTAATCCAAATTGGGGTTGTATTCAAAATTACTTGGACTCTAATTAACTAATTTGTTTAGAAGACTTAAATCATAAATTTCTATCAAGGGTTTGGTTGAACATTGTTATTTGTAAATTCTTAGTACGTTAGTTTAATTCCTACGGAAAAAAATCATAAATTTCTTATCACTTGAATCAAAAGAAGCTGGTTTATGTTTCTATAATTTACAACAGTTAATAACCGTTAACATATGAAGATTTATACATAAAATTAAAATAAAATAAAAAAGCACACTTTTTTAAAAGTATTTTTAACAAATAAAGGGGGAGAAAACAAAGTCTCTTTTTTCGTGTTTGTCAGAAGAACCGCACCATTCTCATCACACATAAATACTTATTTTACATTATTTTATGTTAGTCTATACCTGAAATCAAGATCTTTCAGAAAGGTTGAAGTTCAAATCTTTTAAATTAAAAAAATGTGATTGCATTGAGGTGAGACTCCCCTAAAGATCAGTCAAGTTCTTGAGTGGAAGTTAGTTATCAAGAAAACCCAAATAGATACTTTACATGCACTTATAAAATAGTAACAAAACAAATGTTTTTTTTTTTTTATAAGCATAACAACAGAAAATGTTAAACGTGACAAAATGACAAATGATCTAGAAGAAAAAGCAAAAAGGTTATTTTTAGAAGAGGGTCAAAGAGATGTGAAAAAAGAAATGTTAATGATACATATGATATGACACTTCATTATTAAAAAAAATCATTTAACATATATTTCTTTATTTTTGTCTTTTTATTACATAATATATCTTGTTATATTTATTATTTCCTCTTCTATTTTTTTGTTGACTCTCTAGATGTTGATAGACATATGTGTTCACAAAACATTAATAAAAAAGAAAGGAGGTAAAAGAGTGAGTTATTATGATTATTATTAACGAGCAAGGCTCGCCTGATTAGCTGAAAAAGCTAGTATATTGGTATTTAACACTTTACATGTTAGGTTGATTTTACTTACTAATTTAATAAATAAATAAATATTAAAAATTATGAAATTTTTTATTATATTAAAAATATTAACAATTAAAGTTTTTACTTTTAATTATTTGTTTAACCATTATCTTTAAAACAATGGTCAACGAATCCCACATTAAATTTGACTTTGAAGTCTGATGTTACAACAACACATGGCCTTGTTTGGATTCTAAAAGGGAATCTTGGCATGTACAAGAACAAAAGGGAAAGGCTTCTTGTGTGCTCAGAATTCCCTCAAACACGCGTCAATTGATGGACGGTAATGGTATATAATTAATTAAATGTCTCGTATATAATTGGAAGCTTTAAGATTTAAACACATCCTCATATGCAACTTCAAGAAGAAGAAAAAACTTGAGGAAAAAAAGGACGAAAAAAAAAACATCAATAAAAAAGGAGAATGAGATAACTTCCAGGCCAAATTTGTTATTTTTGTTTAGAAGTTATATATTTTTAGGGTGCTTCGGTTAGATGCGCAACCAATAACTGAATACAGCAAGGAAAGGAAGGTGATGGTTCAATATGTTACCCAAATAACTAGCAGAAAAGCAGAAGCATCGGTCGTCTACCTAGTTGTTAACAGATAGTCTCTTAGGTAGGACTTTGGAGGTTAGTTATTGGCACATAAACAGTTAAGTTAATTACCACTTTCCAACAAAACACATGCATGTTTGTTTCCCTATGTTCTCTATAATGGCCTATTATAAATCATGTACCACAAAATTGTCAAAGGCAGGAGAAGAAGACAACAATAACAATATTTTGTATAAGCGAAGAAGTGCATAGTGTGTAACCCTAACCGTAGCCACCATGACTGTCTGCCCTAGCGACGACAGGCATGTGGCCGTGTTGGCGTTTCCCTATGGCACACACGCAGCTCCTCTCCTCAACCTCGTGCGAAGAGTCGCAGCAGAGGCTCCCCAAGTCACGTTCTCGTTCTTCAGCACCAAGAGGTCCAATGCCTCCGTCTTCGCTGGCCTCAACGAGGAGCAACTTTTCAACATAAAGCCCTATGACGTGGATGATGGGTTGCCAGAGAATTATGTGCCTTCAAGAAACCCCAAAGACGCCGTCGAGTTCTTCGTCAAGGCCATGCCGGCGAACTTTAGCACCGCCATGGATGAAGCCGTGGCGAAGACAGGGAGGCACATCTCTTGCTTGGTCTCTGATGCGTTTTTTTGGTTCTGTGCTGACATGGCTGACGAAATGCATGCAAAGTGGGTTCCTCTGTGGACCGCAGCGCCTCATCCTCTCCTTGCGCATATTTCCTTCATGCATATCAGGGAAAAGTTGGGACCCGAAGGAGGTATATATAATATATATATATATATATATTATATATATATATATATTATATATATATATATATATATATATAACATTTTCCCCCTCATTAATTTCTTCACATCATTAATTAAAAAAACTTGGATGCAATTAGAAAACAAAGGCTGAGTTGATTATTTTCTCTTTAGATTTCTAAGCTCGACTAGATATATGTGTAATGCTTATCGAGGCTATATTTAAAAAAAAAAAAAAAAAAGAGTTATCTAACTTAGTCGAAGTAAAAATAATGTTAAACAATTTCATAAGAGATGATTGATACAGTTTTCTTGTATTCTTTAAGATGGTTGGTTACACGTATTAATTACACCAATAATATATAATGAATTTAATTTGTTTAACTCTATTATTATTATTATTTGAGGTAAGTTATACAATCACTTAAAATAAATTTAAGCTAAATAATATTCAATTTATTTAGGTGATTAATAAGAATTATATATTTGTCATGTATGTTTTGCAGTCCGGGAAAACAAAGAAGTCGATTTTCTTACTGGTTTCTCTGGGGTAAAGGCTTCTGACTTGCCTGGAGGATTAGCCGAAGAGCTACAAGACCCTTTTTCAATAATGTTAGAAAAAATGGGAGAAGCATTGCCGCGAGCAACCGCAGTTGCCATAAACTCCTTCGCTGCAGTGCACCTTCCTATTGCACACGAGCTAGAATCCAGGTTCCACAAGCTACTGAACGTTGGTCCATTCATTTTGACAACGCCACAAACTGTTTCTACAGATGAGGACGGGTGCTTACCGTGGCTGAACAAGCAAGAGGATAGGTCAGTAGTGTACCTTAGCTTTGGAAGTTCAATAATGCCACCACCCCATGAGTTGGCTGCAATTGCAGAAGCCCTAGAAGAAGGTAAATATCCGTTTATTTGGGCTTTTAGAGGCAATCCTGAGAAGCAATTGCCACAAGGGTTCTTGGAAAGGACAAATACACAAGGGAAGGTTGTTGGGTGGGCCCCACAAATGCAAATCCTAAGACATTCAGCGGTTGGTGTGTGCATGACACATGGTGGGTGGAACTCAGTGCTGGATTGCATAGTTGGTGGTGTGCCTATGATTAGTAGGCCATTTTTCGGAGACCAGATGTTGAACACTGCAACGATGGAACATCTGTGGGAGATTGGTGTGGGACTTGAAAATGGGATTTTCACTAAGGAAGACACTCTGAGAGCTTTGGAATTGATCATGTCAAGTGAGAAAGGGAAGATGATGCGACAAAAGATGGAGGAACTCAAGGATTTTGCAATGGCAGCAGCGGGACCTGAAGGTGACTCTACGAAGAATTTCTGTACTTTTTCAGAGATTGTCACAGGTTCAACTTATGAGCAATTACACCCGCAACAACAAGGTTTTCGAGGTATCCGCAACAAAATCGCAGGCGCATTTGCTGCCGCGCATTCCAGATTTACTCGTCGCAATAATCCAAAGCATTAAGGTTTTAGAAGCTTTTTGCAGGCACAAACAATTGCAAGGTTGAAATAATTAAGAATATCAGTTTCGAACCTTGGATTTTGTTCTCTAAACGGTAGCTTAATGAATGCACACTTGGTTTTTGGTAGGATATATTTGAAGGGCTCCTGATTGTATTCCTAAACTTGCAAATCAACAAAATAATAATGAACTTCGATTTTATCCACACTTTGAAATCTTACAATATTAGTTGTCTATATATGATGTATACAAATTTGAAATTAGAAAATATAGAATGATTCTTAAATTTTCCATGTAAAGTCAAAAAAAGCTTTTAATTAGTGGATAGTGCAAAAAATATCTGTAGTTAATTTTAATTAAGTTCTTAGAAGTGAGTCAAAAAAAATTAAGTTCTTAAAAGTAAATCTAAACTTCTCTGTACGCATTATACTTATAGATACCTCTATTAACTTGACATTTGCAATATATCAAGCCAGTTTGAGTTCTCTCTTAGATATCCCTTCTTCTCCTCTAATAAAGTAGTATCTAGAGCTTAGTTTGATCTAGAGAATTGACAGAAACATTAAGAGTTTGACATACCGATAAGAAATGTTGTCTAAAAGATGAGAACGATGCCTTGCTAAAGACAAACGAAGGATCAACATGCCCTTACTCTCATCCATCAATGTTAGGATGATTCCATGTTCTAAAAATAAGCCTCTGAAATTGCTTCAAAATTAAGAAGTTTGGGAAATTTTGGAAACATCCCTCGATCAAAGGCATTAATTGACAAAGTAAAGAAGACAAGACTTCAATAACACTAAGGGTTGATCATTTTAAAGCTTTGAAGATGAACAGATCTGAATCAATTTCAAATATCGCTCAAGAGTAAAGACGGTAGAAATATGGAGATAAAGTATAAGATGTTTGTGTGATGGAGAAGATTCTTCGTTCCTTAATTTTTCCTTAACTTTGATGTTTGATTTTGTAGCGTGTTTCATTGAAGAGTAAAAAGAAATTGACTCCATATACCATTAAAGAATTGACTTCATATAGTGTGTTTCAAAAATATGCTAATGTTGTGTTGATATTTTTTCATGTACAATACATTATTAATGTTACATCAACATATGTATTAGATTGTTATATTATCTGTCATATATCAACATATTAATGTTCGTCAAAAAATTGATAACATACTACTAAAATTTAAAAATAGAAAAGATTAAGTCTACGATAAAAAAAATTAAGAATCCATTACACAATCATAAAATTATTAAATTATAAGAAGGAACATTAGATTTAAGGCTTTTAAAAGTCAAATATTCGAAAGAACTAGTCTTGTAATGGGCCATCTCTATCCCGTTATTTTGTTCTGTGGGCCTAGAGTTAATTAGCGCCATGTTTCTCTCGTCTTGGGCCTGTTGGGGCTATATGTATTACCTAAAAAACAGTTGAACTTCCTACTGCTGAGAAAGCTAGATTCCCCCAGCCGCTTTATTTATGTCATGAACCAAAGGGAAAACTGAATGTGTTATTGGATGAAGGAAATGGCACACTTGGAGTCTGATTTTAAAATAATAATAATCCTCCTAATTAAAACCTATAGACCAAGCAATCCTCCCCAACTCCCAAGAGATTGCGGGTTTCTAGACCAACAGTAGAACTAAGAAAACTTTCTCATAGCTTATATATTCATTGATACGTAAGAAATTGCATTAAAATTTTGTCATTTTAATTTTCACTGTTTTTTCCCAGATATTGGTTAGTAAAAAAATTAAGTCCAATTGGAAAATCAATCGTATTAATAGAAATTTAAATTTGTTAAGATTAGCTTTTGATACATTTTATCAAAAAAAAAACTAATAACATATCTTTTTAAAACAAATGATGTAATTAAAATTATTTTATCAAAATAAATTCACATTACGTGGAGTTTTAAAAAATAAATGGTCCCATTACTCTAATTTATCTAATTACTATCTTTAAATCTTGAAATATTCTTAAGGCCATACTCTATTATGCAATATTTTATGTGGGTCTTACAAATTAATTATTTTAATTTTTCGTCTCTTGCACAAATATTAAATTCATATTTATAATATATAGGAGAATTTTTTATATTATTTAAATTTTTAATATATTTTATGTAGTT
>PYAF01004555.1:257362-318777 GCA_007407185.1 Glycine tomentella | reverse complement strand
TTACACAATTCTTAAATTTATTATATAAAATTCAAAAAAATAGAATAAATATAAAATTTGAATACACCAATTTATACGGTTCTTATATATCATAATTTATTTAAGATTTTATAATTGATTCTATTAGAAATAAAATATGCATTAATTGAATTATTTAGAGAGAATAAATATAAAGATGTCATGTGAGATCATTTCATAGAATAAAATAGATATAGATTTAGTGAATTAGTGATGTATAAATAATAGTGTTCACAATTCTTCGAGTGGGTATTTGTAAAAATATAACTGTAAATTTTAATTATATATATATATATATATTATTACTTTCTCCACAAAATAAAATTATATTTTACCAAATAAAAATACGAATATAATTATACTATAAACTAGGAGTATTTTATAAATGACTTTGTAAAAAGCTTGTTAATAGAATGAAAATATTTATGTGCCCAAAAAAACTAAAATAGTATGTTTTTTATTTAATATAATATAATTTGTTTCCTTTCACACGGGCAAAAAGAGCTGCAAACTTATTCCCCAAAGCTCCAAGAGTAGAGCAAAATAACAAAAATTACCATGGGTTTCATAGAAGCACGTAAACAAAACCACATTCTTCTCCCAAAGGTACAATTGAAATATTTCGACATTTTTTATAAGCAGAATGAGCAACATATTCTTGGTCGAAGAAGATATATATTTAGTACCCAGTAAACTTGCAATTTACTTTCACGTTTTGTTTGTTGACAGAGAAAATAGCATTATGCATGCATAGAAAAAGAAGAAAAATCTCAAAATGTGCATAACGAAGTTTCAATATTTCTATTGTCACGAAAACAAAACCGAGCAAGGATATTGGAAACGATCGACCAACGAGAAAGTTAAAAGTTGTTCATAACTATGTCTATAGCCATGCCATACATAGTTATGAACAAATTGTAACTAGCTAGGAAGTTCGTAGGAATCTTTATTTAACACCTAACTTGACATTTCTGGTGAAAGAGCTAATTATATCTTTGATATTTCTGTGAGAATGCACATTAGGTAATAATGTTCATCTAATTATGCAAAACAAACAGAAGAAGATGATCAACTTTAGGTCCACAATCTTATCATGAACTGATTAATTGCTTCTTTTTTTGTTACTACTACCCACCATACAGCTCAGAAAAGCCAGCTTTTATTCTCCCTACCAACCCTAACCTTTGATACATATTAAGATTACCAGCATAACACAGCATGAGGATGAAACTCTTGTTATAAACTCATATATTTATGAGTAAATCTCGCAGAATCACTGGAATATATATAGCTTAGATCAAATGCATTTTTTGGGGGCCACATCATGGATAAGTTTCCCAAATCCCAGTAATTTAATTGTATATTTGAGATTCTCTTGAACTATGTATTTGTATTAGAATCTCAGTTGGCAACCAAAAGAAATGGAACATTATTTAAAACTTAAGGAATATACATACCGAGTGCTAATTTGTGGTTGTTCAGAACAAACTATATAGTAGTTTCTACATTAATTACTCAGACATTGATTTACATTATTATATATCCATGATGTTGTTTTAAAGAACTGTTACTGCTCATTCTTCCTCTTTCCACATCTTATGACTAATACAACAAATTTGCATAATTAACCACATCGAAAGTTAAATCCTTGTGATCACTACAGACTGTAACCCAGTTCATAATCTTGGAACATCCCTTGTGGTAGAATAGCAGGAGTAGCAGATGAATCCCAGGAATTTGAGGATGCTGATTTGGTATCAGAATCATTGGACCACCATATCAAGCTGTCCTTTGAGCCATTCATCTCTCTGAAACAATCAAATCCAGCCATATCATGATCTTCGTGTGGCACATAACCCATTATTCTGTTGTTGAGAATGTCATCTAGTTCAGTCTGCAGTGCACCAAGTTGCTGAAATCCCACACAATTAGTCAGCTCATGAACAGCCTCAGATCTTGGTGCAAGGCTTGAAAACATTGGATTCTTACTACTCCCAGAAGCAACAAAGGGAACTCCACTGTTACTCAAAGGAATATTCTCCAAAAGATGAACCTGAGGGTTATTGATATTTGCACCATCATGTTGAGGCTTGCAGAACTCATCTTTTTGTCCTTGTTCGACATGTGGGGAATTAGGCAAAGCATTTTGCATCACAGGGCTAGAGCCATCATTCAAAGACTGCAGGCTCTGGATCATCTTTTCTTGGAAAGGATGTAACTTAGGCCACAGTGCAGGGTTGTTGTAGAAAGAGAAAGGGTTTTGAAGGCTTTGAAGTTGCATGTGCAGTTGGAGTCTTTCAAGAGCTGAAGTGCTTAGGGCATTTGAATAAGAATTCTCCTCTATTCCATTGTTTGTGTCTTTTGCGCTCAAGTTAGATTGTTTGCGCCTCCCGAGCAGTTTCTTCTTCAATCTAGTGTTCCAATAGTTCTTGATGTCGTTATCTGTCCTTCCAGGTAACTGAGCAGCAATTATGGACCACCTATACACATAGATTATATACGTTGGAACATGTTTAGTTAATTTCTAGGAATATTAATTAACCAAAGAAGAAGAAGAAAACATGTGGAGCTAGCTAGAGAGATTCTAATGACAAAACAAAAAGGACAAACAATTATGTTCAAAAACTACAGCACAGGCTCGTAGATAGAGATGGGGGGGGGTTTTGAGAGAGAAGGACCTGCTTCCAATGCTAATGTAAAGGCGGCAGATGATGTTGTCTTCTTCTTCAGTAAATCCACCATGTTTGATATTAGGCCTCAAGTAATTTAACCACCTAAGTCTGCAACTCTTTCCACATCTCTTGAGCCCTGCGAATTATTTGTATCCATCAATAAGGTTTGAATTAATCGATGATTATTATTCTAACCAAAGTTCACCTTTCCAAAGCCAAACTAAATAGTATTACTCTTGGACTCAATAAATATATACTCTTAAGAGGAATATTAAAAAATATATATAAGAGATGAGTTTACCAATTTTCTGAGGAAGAGCAATCCAATTGCCACCAGTTCCATTCTTTTCAATGTAGGCTTTGAGTGCAGCATCCTCTTCAGGAGACCATGGTCCTTTCTTCACGTTGGCCTTGTCACAGCATGGAGCTCTACCCATGTTCTTGTGTTGTTGTCTCTCTCTGATTAGGTTTCTCTTTCTGTTTTTTTTTGTTGAAGCAAATATCAACTTTGCTAGCTTGGATTGTTGGGAAACTACGGCGAAGGAAGGGTATGATTTATAGGTAGGGAAGTATGGCTGATGTGATTCTTAAAAGGACAAAAAGTCTTACACACCTCAACCCCTCCATTCCCTCACTAGCTATTTTCAACTCCATTTTTTTTCTTCTAGGGTTTATTCATCTCTTTCTCTGTCTTCCTTTTTGGATTAGTTCGGTCACCCGCGTTTAATTATGCATACAACAGGACAAACGTAACATAAAATTTCTCTTCTTTTACATAAAAAAATTACACTGCTTTTTCATAGGTCCATTAGTTTAATACTTGAAACCGATGCTACAAGTATTTGATCAATAGAAGGCTCCATCCTCTTAGTTTGTCGGCATTATCCTTGAAAATGTTCCATTGTCAAGCCATCCCAACATATCTTATTATATTGATGGGAAATGTACTGCTAGCTTCCAAGGTAATTAATATTCTTAAAATAAAATTACCCTTTTGTGTAATTAATTAACTGAGGAATTCTTGTGGAAGATGTGCGAAGGACATTACACAAATTGCTGTGATTCAGTCAATAACGTGATCATATAATAAAAAGCAAATACATTTCCGAAGAAAAATGAGCCTTCTGATTTATAATTTTAGTAGCTAGCATGGAAATTAAGAATATGAAAATGTTGCACTATATGGTATCAAAATTCAAAAGGGCAAAAAAATAAAACGGAAACTAAAGTTGCAACGTTCTTTATTTTCATTTTGGGCGAACAATGACGTCGCAGTTGCATTTAGTGAAAAACAAAATGTTGCATTGCTTATGTGACCAGCTGAGGACGAATACTTCGGACTTTTTACCCTTTCCCTTTCTTCTCATCAGTGTTAGAATATTTTCCTTTATAAGTCAGCCGTGAATTTCAGATATTTCATGTGATGGTTGCCTTAAAATTGAAATTGAAATACTATTGCGACAAATTTAGTGATACCGAGGGAAAGGTTCTCTGAATATTTAAGCCCTACATAAATAGTCAGTGATATATTTATTTCTCAAGGTTTCAACATTATAAGCATTATAAAATGTTAAGGAATTGAAATTTTGTCAGAGACCAGTATATTCATGTTGAGGAACTGATGATGAAAGTTAGAAAAACTATAGTCAATGCCTTGACAATGTAACCATCGTTTGTTTTCACCACAAAATCATAACCAACTGATTCATATTTGAAACCACGCACCAATAAAAACTGGCGTCTTTTCCATCACGACAAGATATTTCTAATACGAAAGGTCATGTCATGTTATTATTTGGCTCTCAAGTGCTTCTCTTCTCCACCAGCCTCAAGAAGCCAAAGTTATTTGGCTTGAATTCTTGACATGATATATCAATTAGAGACCTAAAATTGTTCTTTAACATTTACAAAGTAAGAAGGATATCTATAAATTATCATCAAGTGGTTTAGAGAGTTCGAATGTAGCTTTATTTAGGTATATATATAAAAGACAAGATCAACTCACATTAAGTTTCAAATCATTATTATATTTACAAATTTAATCAACATTTTTTTTTTTTTTGCAAATTACAAACTTAATCAATTCAACTGTTCATATTATCTTTTAACCCACTAGTGATTGGCTTAGTAATGAAGTTGGAGTAGATGCATATGAAAACAAAATTTTGATCTTATCTTTAATTTTGATTTTGTATATATATCAAACTTTATATAATTTGGACATCCTTGATAGAGATTTTGTTAGTTATATTTTAAAATAATATATTAATTGTTAAAATAAAACAATAATAAAGTATTAATTATTAGATAATAAAGTAATAATTAGTACATATATATGAGAGGAGCCTTAGTAATATATTATCTAATATACTTTTTATAATATCTTTTATAAATAATTAAAATTTATTTAAAATTATAAAATCAAGAGTGAGATTCATTAAATAAAAGTAAAAACTAATTTTTATAATTTTCATTAAATTTTTTTGTCAATATGTTATTGCTAATATTCTATTTCTTTTAAAAGTATATATTCTTATTGATATATCCAAGTTATAGAAGATCAAGATACATCATAGCTCTCCAAAGAAAGGCTCTCCTTTACCAGCCTTGGAGCTCGGGATTGATTGTGCAATAATGTAGCTATGAGATTATAAAAATAGAAAATGAAAAAGTCAAACATTTGTTAAATTAATTGATATCTTATTTTTAGTCATTTTTAAATTTTGGCTAGGAATTAGTTGGGTTATTATCATCAACAAACAAAATCCCATTTCATTTTATTTGGTATTATTTTACATTTCTTCTTTGTTCCTGTTTGACAAGTTGGGTAGGACACGTTAAAGACAAAAGGAAAATGTATCAAAATAAGAAAAGAAGTAAAACCAAACAGAAAGGTCTTTGCAATTCAATATTTTTCAGAAGAAGCACCACTCATTGACCTTAGTTTCCTAATTTAATACTTCATCTAGTGTTTTTTTTTAATCAATAAGCAGGAAAATAAAGGTCTGGAACCGCACTCACTTAGAAATATAACAAGGAGAAACCATCAAATTCAAAAAAGCACTTAGCTCCTAAATTTATAAACATTAATATCTTTATCATCGAATAGCCTCGGATCTTTGGAACGAAGAAAACATGCTTCTGCTTGTCTTTCTCCTTAACTAAGAATCTTTAAATTGACGCTGTATTTCTTTTTTTCTTTCTGTTCTTCAAGAAAAAGGTGAAGCGAAATGGGGGGAAAAGAACAGTGCATTTCATCATCGAGAAGACCAATCTAGCGTTGTTAATTAATACAGTTCTAATCAAAGGATAAACATGGAAGACGAACCGAAAAATATCTTGGTAATTATTGGTTCTGCCTTAATTTATTAATACATACGTTAAGGATCAATACTTGAATTATACAGTACTACATTATTTATGTAACCCTTTTTTATGTATTCCTGAAAGGTATTCCTTAAATTTTATTTTATTTTCTTACTGAAAAATGGATCCCTAAATTTTATTATTCTTTGGTTAAATTGAATTTATAAACAAATTATGAAAATTTTCAATCTCTTTGATAATATTTTCACAATTAAACATGATCTACTCTGAATTTTATTTTGTATGTAATAAATATTAGATATATAGATGCATGTCGATCATTTCAATACTCTTTAATGTTTATACTAGTTCCTAGCCAGTGGAAAAATAATATGGTTTCACAATTTAATTTGTTTGATTTGCAACTCAACAACATATATATGTTAGATTACATTTTCAAGTTAGCATTTCAGGAAAAACAATGGGTGTACACAAAATCGTGGTTAAAAAAGGCAAATGTTAAGGGTGCTAGTTAAATAATTTAAAGAGGAAAAAATTATCAAAAAAAAAATATCAATAAACTTTCCCCGTACATCCCAAATTTTAGGTTATTGTCAACGAGCTCATAGTTAATACGGTCCAAAGTATGATCTTTATTGTAGTGTCCTCAATGTTACAGTTTCTATCTTTTTAACCTAGTTCGATTTCTTCCTTAAATTCACAACATTTCTCTCTCTGGCTCGCTCACGTTAGGAATGTTCTCTTGAGAAGAAACGAGGGAAGGTAATGTAGGGAATTGGGGATTGAAAACTCACAACACAACCATAATTTTTGGTGATGAGAAGAAATACCAGCTAAGCTATATTTCTCAACACGTTTTAAGAGCACTTTTATTCCAAATTAATTACTTGGTTTTGCTTTTGGTACATGATTAGCTTTTATATATGCTGATCCGGGGAAATATAAATTTGCTATCATGACACCTGTGATTCACTTTGTTTAATTTACTCTCTTAATTAGTAGAGTTAAGATAAGCATCATAACGAAACAAGTCATTCTAATTGTATAAAAATAACTAGGGATTCGCAGAAAGATCACACTTTGTATATGTCGTCACTAGGGTTGACAAAGATGCTGTTAGTAGACTTGGACGCCAAATATTTGTTTATGCCAACAGAGTTCAGTATCAATTCTTCTTTAAAATGACACTAATCACTAATTGCAGGAGCCTACGTATACGTGTGACTCGATCGTACTAATAAATAATTAAATAACAATCAAACTGGGATTATCCATGCTTCATGTACTTTTTTTAAAATATTTACTAACACACATTATAAACAGACCTGGTTACGTTACATAGTTCAAACTGATCTCTAATCGATCCCTTTAATTTCTCCAGTCACACCCAAAAAATTTCAAATTGTTTCAACAATACTGGCATATATAACAAACCCATATATATTTGATACCTGGATCACATAATTTAAGTTTTTAAGTGATATGGACTCTTAAAAGTAAAAACCTCAACTACTGAATTATTACAACTTCAAAGTTTTAGAGTTTTTTTTTTTTTTTTTAAAGGATTCAAAATTGTAGAGTTAAAACTCATCATACTCGAAGTGGAGTTTATATATATTAAAAGAAGGATATAAGCTACTCCCCTTTAGAAACTAAGTCTTAAATTTTGTATTAATTAAAAATTAAAATAATTGCATCACTGTATGCAATCGAGTAATGCTACACAAAGTAAAAATTAATTTACTAAAATTTACTGAGTGGGTAATATTCGACAAGTTAAAGTGGTCAAAACTACTTCAGATCTACGAGTCAACAGAAATCTCAATTATTCACTATGACAAAGATTTTAAATGGGGAACGGGGCTTGTTATATGATAGTGTCTTATCCGTTTCATATTCATATATTAAATTGTTGTAACTAACTAAAATGATAGCCATTTTTTGATGCTTAAAATGATAGCCATTTAACTAAATTTCTTTCATTGTAAAATGTAAATTGTTACGTGAATGCTTTTGGTGGTGATTCATCGTGTAGAATATAGACAAATGTAAGAAATCAGCCTACTTTGACTGTGTTAGGTACTTAATAGCAGTACGTACTGATAAAGGGCCAAAGGGAGTAGATGTTGATTGTGTCACGGAATTTGACCTTGTGGATTTTCTTCACATTGAGAGTTGGTGATGCTACAGCATCTTACTTAAAACTTGATTATATAATCATTGGGAAAACTATTATAATCCTCTAATTGAAAACCAATGCAACGACATTTATTTTAGATATATGTGGTATAGGCACGGAAAATTAATGGAGTCAACGATATTCATTTGTGATTTTGTCATTTAACGTGAAGCTTTGTTAAGTGATTCATTAGTCTTGCCAATATATATATATATATATATATATATATATATATATATATATATATAAACAACGTTTTTTCATGTTGTTCGTCACTGAGTAGTTATGAACATGCCCACGAGTTCTAACTAAGTAACTATCTTATTCTTGAATAAGAAATGTTTGTCGATTGCCTTGATGAAGCATAGAGGAAGGAAAAAAAAAACAATCAAAATACCGTTTTAAGAGATGAAACAACATTAAAAAAGAAAGAAAAAAAAAGACATTGAAATTGACATGAAAAAATAATTTAGAAAACTAAATTAAACGAAAAAAAAAGCCATTGATAAAAAAATTAAGAATTAAATAAAATAAAATAAAATTCCAAAAATCTTGATTAAATTTAATGAATAAAAATTATAAATATTTTTATTTTAAAAAAATATCAACTTTATTTTACTGTGTTATTCACTCATTATTTTATATAATGAAAATTTAAAAATAGATAATATCTTTAATATTCTTAAATAATAAATATTTTAAAAAATCTCAAAATAAACAGAATTTAAAATAAACTTGAATTTGATGGTACATACGTTTTCTCCTTTCAAACATTTGTCTGTTTTTAGTATTTATTTTATTATCTTGCTAAAATGTGTCTTCAACATTATTAAGTACTCAATTATTTTGTTGAGCGGTGGTACAAGGACATTAGGTCCTTCCACCTTCAAATAAGGAAGATGACCATCATTCATTGTAGATTATGAGTCATCTCTCATACATCTATCTACAGTTGGGAGGCCCTGTTTCTACCTTGTGTTGAGTGATAATGCTGCACCTGACTTTTTAGATGGCCATGCTCGGGGTTAGCTTCAACCAAGCACATTGAGATTAAACAAGGATATATTTGTCCTATACGTATATGTATCTCTCTTATGTATTGAATGACAAACAAACTTTCATACTACTTATTTATATTCTTTTTTTGTAGGCTATATTTAAGAAATTTTTTGAAGAACTTGAGGTGATCGATGCTTGGACCTCCACACAATGCATATTAACAATTAAAAAAAAAAAAAAACAAATAGTGCAATGGGGTGGGGGGCAGAAAAGGACAGTGTAAATAGCAAGGCTTTTTAGAGAACAATATATTGTCTTCCAAGAAATCAGTACACAATTAATTTTCATAGGACAGACCAACGTATACAATAAACAAACCCCTACGCCTCAAGTTGTATGGAAAAATTACCTTTTTTATACAGCTTCGAGAGCTTAAACACATCTTTAAGTATGCACATTCATGTCATTAAGAATATGGTCTATCTCCTTTAAAAAAAAAAAGAATATGTTATATCAATATAACAAAGCAATTCAAACAAAATATCGATGATAAATTGAATTTGTTCCACCAAAATAGGAAGCAAAATTCGTCATTATCCTCCCCATGTGAAAGCACAGGAGGCATGTCGTTGGTTGATTTTATGTACACATCTCTCCAGAAGGCACGGTTCATTTGTGGTGGTAAAGCCACAGCTATAGCTGTCATCACCCTGATCACGTGTAAAACTGCAAATACTAAGTAGAGAACTAATAAAATTACACATTATCAGAAGAAAATATTTTTCTGGCCATTATCTACATATTAACAAAATAACTCACACTGTGATATATGTAGCTTTCTTCAGAACACCAAGCTGCTTCTGGGAGAGAATCCATGCTATAGTGCAAGTAACTGCACCAAGGAAAATACCATTAAAGGCAACATTACAAAAAACTTTTTTAGACTAAACCAAGGCATGATATAACGATACAAGCTTGGATAAGCTTGAACACTCCTTTAAATTATTTTTTCCCTTTTTAAAGCTAAGCTTGTTGGTGCCTTGAACTGGAAGAACCATGCTTCACCTTATTTCCCTTTTACCAATTCTAGGCTACATACAACGTGAGAAGGTCAATTAACTTATTCAAGAAGATCAATTGACTATTTCAAATTCATTGAGGCAGCCATACTCCTCAGCTTCTTGGAAATTTCTGAAAATGATGGCCTTTCTACAGGATCAGAAGCCCAACAACTTTCCATTAGAGATTTCCACTCAGGATCACACCATGTTGGAATTTGAGGACGTAAAGAGTTGTTGACAATTCCTCCTGCAAACAAAGTACGACAATGGTGAATGTTGATATATAGCCTGTTCTTCTGAGTACCAGAAAATTCAGAACGCATTTGGAGCCACATATGCCCAAAGATCAAGACAATCCATCCTTATGTCCATAAAAACAGCCAAAAGTTTTGATCCATTCTCCTGTCAACCCGTTACCTGCAACTTTGTAGCAACGATACTTCGGTACAAGTTATATACAACCTGTTCCTATCCAGTTCTAAGAAATTAAGTTCCTCGGTACAAGTTATATACAACCTGTTCCTATCCAGTTCTAAGAAATTAAGTTCCTTACCGACAGTGGAATGACATGACAGTAGTCCATCCAGGTATAATTCAAGTAAGCAATAGAGCTAAAGTAGTCAGAAACAGACCAAAATATCATCAATGGTACCTGAGCTTCAACTTATACAAATAATATATTACAATGTTTTCTTCTTTTTCTTATTAATTCAGAGAAAAAATACAAAAGAAAGTGAGGAAAACAACGATTACAAGTCAATGACTGAATGGGACTGCCAAAAACAGAATTGCAACTCATGCCAATGTTATATTGCTCAAATAAATTATATCTAGATTCACTCCTACCACAGTTGAAAAATTAATTCCAATTAAGTATTAAAAATCAAATTTAAAAGCAGTCAGTTGGCGACTTCCTGAGAAAAAGAATACCAATACTCTTACAAGCACATTTTAACATGAATACAAACAAATAGAAATAGAATAATATTGCAACATTAAATGGAAGAATAATATGTAGCAAGACAAATTGCTTTATGCATTTTGTTTGTTACTTGGTTCTCACCTATTATTGAAGCACAATGCATATCAGCATAGGGTTCATTCCCTGTGAGTAATTCCCACATGACTATACCGAATGAGTAGACATCAATCTGCAGCACAAACAAGTATAGATGCAAGGAAAGATCATCAGAAAAAAATGAAAGGAGTATTAGACATGTAAAGACAAACAGCTATCCCAAGAATACCTTCTCTGACACCATATTGCTTTTCCCACTAAGTAGTTCAGGAGCCATCCATGGTAAAGTCCCCCGTACTCCACCAGACACTAGAGTGTGCTGTTTAACCTTTGATAAACCCAAATCACCAATCTGAAAAATTACACAAACCTCATTTCAATCTCCGCAGGCAGGTTGCTTTTGGCTTTTGTCTGCATCAGTGTATGCGTATGTATTCTTATGTGTACCTTGCAGATAGGCCGTTGAGGATCTCTCATATTGACCAATAGATTCTCACATTTCAAATCAAAATGCACAATGTTTTTTCCATGCAAATACTCCATCCCAAATGCAGCATCCATGGCTATAATGAGCCTCTTACGTCGATCTATTGTTCTGTTAAATTGCTCAGAATAAACAGCATAAATAATACGTCACCAGTCCATGAGGGTTTTCATATGGAAGGCTGCACATTTGAGTGCCTTAAAACATATTAAATATTGATGAAATATAAGCCCATGCATGCATCAATTTACCTATCTTTCTTATGCAAGAACTGTTTCAAAGATCCATTAATCATGAACTCTGTGACTGTTGCTAAAGAACCATCGGGGCCATCACGAACAATGCCATAAAAGGAGACAACATTTGGATGATGCAATGAACTCAACATCAATGCCTCCTTCCAGAAATCTGCGATCTGGGACAACAAAAAGAATGAAATCACTATATAGAGTTGGGGATCTAACAAATGTTTCAAATATACATTTAAGCTTTTTTATTTGTCATTTCACTCCTCTTTTCTAAATATATAATGTGGTATGGGAAATTCAGATGTTTATTTCATCCTACACAAAATGAGAGAATTTCGATGTAGAACAATGAAACTAACAACACATCTCTTAACAGGGCTATCCCATAAACCACACATCTCTTAACAGGGCTATTCCATAAACCAGCACCTCAATTTGATCCCTGACATCAATCCCAAAAGCAATTCTGTATTATGCATTTCTAATACATTTAAAATATTTCTAGTGGAGCCAATATTCAAAGTAACTATTTTTATGACGGTGAATTTTTTGAGCAAGAGATTTGTGACTGAGATTAGAAAATTCTTATTCTACAAGGTATAAATCTACAGTTACTTAAACAAAAGGAAAACAATTAGACACAAATAATACCAATCTTGCTCTTTCAGATGGCCTTCCAGCAAAACAACTGGCTTTTATTCTCTTAATGGCAACGTCAGAACCTTTCCATTTCCCATGATAAACAGCTCCATAGGTTCCAGAACCAAGCTCACGGATCTCCTCCAAATCATCATTGTTAATAGTCTGAAAAATGATCAGCCTACCAAATGAGGGAAAAGGAAAGCCAGAAAATACCTCAAAACATGAAATGATGAGAACATAATGGATGAGTAAGATGGAAAGAAAACCTGCAATCCATTAGCAAATGCTTCTTCCTCAGCCCTTGTAGACTCAATTTTATTAGTATCTACATGGTCATTTTCCAAGTCCAATTCTAATTCACCATGAGCATTCTACAAGACAAAGAAATACATATCGTAATATGAGGCAATGCAACAACACCTCTCCTCAATAAAAGAAAACAAATTCACTTTTAAATTGAAAGAAGAAAATAAAACCATTTCATCCTTACCATTGGTTCTACTTCATTGGTTGTTTCATCTTTGGTATCTGAATTGTGATTCTGAGAATTGGCAGGCTCATCAGCTGCAGCTTTCAATTCCTCAGCATCTTCTAATGCAGCCTTTTTTACAGAAGCAATCAACTCAGGCAAGAAGCTGAATTGATCAACTAAAATAGAATCTTCTGGAATAGAAGGGTCCTTATCAGCCAGTTTCTCAACATGCACGCAGTCTGCTTCAGGTTTTGACTTTAAATGATTAGACTCAACAGAAGCAGCAGCTTCGCATGCATTCTCAGCAATTTTATTTTGCTCTGAAAAAGATATTGTCTGTGTGCCAGGGTTTTCAACATTGTCCTCAATTTTTATCACTATTCCTTCACCAAGCAAACTATTAGATTCAAAACTCTTTGCTTCAGTCAAATGAGTATCATCTCTTAAAACCTGTTGATTTTGAACCATATTAAAAGATGATTTTGGCAGCTGCAGGGGTTCCAAGCAGGTACCAGCATTCATGTCCTGTGGGGGATGAATGGTATCTACAATAACTGGGTGATGATTTTCTTGACCAAGGGGCACTGGATTCAGACCATGTGCATATGGATATTCTGGGATGGCTGTACCATCATGTCCTGTTAATTTCTGTGAGGAATCAACCCAATGATTTTGACTATCTGGTCCAATGAAAAATCCTGTACTGCCCTCTCCCCTGATTAATCCCACATTCATCATACCATTCACCGGCTGAGGTGAAGTAGCAGCCTCATAAGATGGTCCAATATGAACAGGAACTGGAGTGTTTCCCCAGAAACCAGGTGGATGTCCACGGGGCACAGTGTAATTACTATCTAATCCATAAGGAGAAGGTGAATTTCCATACTGCACATTGCACTCTTCCGGTGGAGGAATTTTTATAGGTGGTATAGAAGTCACGGTTTGGTCAGGGAACAGTTCGGGCCCCAATTCAGGTCCAGCCTGCTGATGAACATAATTGGAAGACAAGTTATGCCCATCAGTCACACTACCATGCCCAAGAGAGAAATTTGCAACACGAACATCACATATTCTTCCAGATCCAGAGACATGTACTCTTGATTCCTCAACCCGAGCAGTTGGATGCTGCAAGCCCCATCCTCTCTCGTGATTCTGAGTATCATTATAAACAGACCTGTGATCATTATTAGGTTCATTGGGATAGATTGCCGGATGTAACTTTGCATCAGCATTCACTGTGAAAGTATCCCTATTTGGTGGGGGGCATTCTGCACATGGATTAGCAACCTGTGGAAGTCCATTACTTATATTAGAATGCTCCATATGTGTTTGACCTCTATGAAAACCCATGCGACACTGCTCACATATACTCTTCCCATCAACATGGGGACTATGAAGAATATTGCCTGGAAAAGCAGACTTTTCGCCATGTGCTGCTCCAGTCGGCACCCACATAACATTTTCAGAATATTGCAATTGATTGTCATACACAGGATGATGATTTACATGATGTCGCACATACTCTTCCGGCACTCTATCGATGCATTTATCTGGTAACTCGGGAAATGGCACTCGGTACCTTGTACCAGAAGGAGAAGATGGAAATTCATGGAGACCATGGTGCCTAGGGGAGTAATAGGCAGGATTCCAAGGAGCATCCATTTCATTATACCTCTGGCCCATAGTTTGCGGGTGCTGGACCGTGAGATGATGCATATTATACGTCAACATAGATAGGTCCCCACTTCTCTGACTATGAATCCCACTTTCCACACTGATTGGATTATAGAACTGATCAGCAACCACATGAATATCCTCAACAGGACTCATCATAGGAAACTCCCCTTGTTGCAACCTCCTAAAGTCAGAACCATCGTTTAAACTATTCAATGCATCAACATACCTCCTCTCAGAATCATCCCCATCAATGAAATGCAAGGAACCATCCTGCTCGGATTGCGAAAACAGAAAAATCCTGAGCCTAGTGAATCCATCCCCTGACCCCAACTTGTCATACTCCTCCATCATGTTAACCACATCATCATCATTGACAACAGAGACAAGAGCATCAAGATCCTCATCAGGCTGCTGGTACTTCAACACAGCAGCCCCATCATACAGCTCTCTCATCTTCCCCATCAACTCTTCATAGCTAATATCCCTGTGAACACTCACAATTCGTGTCTCGCCGCCTACATAACGCAGCTTCCCATCTTGGGGGCGAGGCATTATGCTCCCCAGAAAGCTGCACAAGAACTTAACACGCCGGTTATCTTCACCGGAACCGGAACCCGAACCGGATGCCGGCGATCGAATTGGACTATCCATGATGAATCCTTGCCTATGATCAATTACACTCTCACGCTGGCTCAAGCATTGAAACCCTTTATTACACATGAGCACCACTCACATCATCACATCTTACAACTCCAAAGTCTCACAACCTCTAACAGGTAGGCCCCCACCCAATAGGTGAGTCTATGATTTCAAATTACGTTGAAGATCAGGAACAATAAATAAATCAATAAATAATAAATAAATAAATAACAAAAGGCCAATCACATTTCTGAGAACAACCACGAGGCGATTGCAGAAACAGAAACACAAGAATCGAATCGAAACAAAGAACCCAAGGCCACGACTAGTGCAGATCCAAATTCAGAGAGAACCATCAGCGATACCTGACACGGCTAATAGCGCGATGCCCAGACGGCAAAATTCAAAATTTATCAGTGCAAAAACGACCCAATGGAAAATAATTGATTGGTTTGAACAGAGTTGATGGTTCTCTCAAAGCCAGTATCTTTCGCTGTTTTTGATGTTTTGAGATTGCGGAAAAGGGTCCTGTCGTGAGGTTAGGAGTGGAAAGGAAGAAATGGAGAAGAAGATGAAGAGAGAGATTGAGAAAAAAGGAAGGTGGAATCGAAAGGGTAGAAGAAGAAGGTGGTGGTGGTGATGAGAAGAAGCGCCATGAACATGGGAATGAGGAAGAGAGTGGGGGGCTGAGGTTGAAGGTTGCAATTGCATTGCAAGATGCGATGGGTGATTGCCATGTAGAGTCCCACGTGGCACTCTCTCATAAGGGTATTTCTTGGCATATTATTTATCTCCCTCGCATATGCCCTTTCTTCTTACACTCTCTTGTGCATGTGACCACCACACCTTCTATTTTCTTTTTCCTTTTTTCTCCTTCGTCAATTGACAATTTCCCGACGCCACCCACAAATTGTGTTCAGAAAATATACGTTTGATTTTATTTTTTCTTTAATTAATTAATGAATTGAGAAATCGTGGAAGTAAGAGTGTGCGTAATTCAATTTGGTTTGGTTTTGGTGTAGGAATAAAATTGATTTGAATTGGAAAAACATTTTAATGGATTGTTTTGATTTATATCATCGAGTTGGGTAGAATATGTCATGTAGTTGGAAACTTATAAATAGTTTTAAATTTTTTATTTAAAAATATTTTTAAATTTATCATAAAAATACAAAGTTTATTGTAAAAAAATAACAACAATCTTTAATTTTAGAATTCTAATATTTTAAATATGTCAGAAAATACAAATTTGAGAATCAAACCAATAAAAATTAGAAGCAATTGATTTGATTTGACTTAGACTTAATTGTCTATAAAGATAAATCAATTGAATTTGATTTATTAGGTTTTCTTCGATCGATAATATATATATATATATATATATATATATATATATATTATAAATCCTCCAATATTACACAAGTCATACTAGCATTCACTTTACAAAAAGTAACAATAATCCCCATCCCTTTACAAAAGTTATACAGACTATAAATCTCCTTCCAGCACTCACTACATAAAATTGCAGTGTCATTAAAGTATCATCTAAGAAACAGATATTAATATCAGATGAAACACTTAATTCAAGCCAATACATAAAATTCCAAAATGATTCAACTTTGCATGTCATTTTCCTAGTATAGATTCATAATAGACCCACCCCTTAACACCATAGTATGATAAATAAACTCAACAGTCAACCATATTATGCTGTCCCTATATATTCGTAACAGCATCCTTCCTATATGCCCCTAAAAACCATCTTACACCCTCCATCGTCAAGCTACATTCCTCCAACTCCTTTTCGTATTTTATGTTTTAGCTTCGCGAGTTGGCCCAGTTTAGACATCTTACTCCTCTCCCTTAAAACCTTATTAGATTGGGTTGTTCATATAGATGGGTCACTGATCTGAGTCCCTCTTTCCCCATCCACACTTCCACAATTCACCTTTTTTTGATTTTGTGGTTCTCCCAAGTCAGAGAGAGCCCTCTCCTGTCTTTACCTTCTTTTTGCAATCCCACGCTCCCTATATTTGAACCACTTTTACTTTCTCCGTGCCATAGCCTCTTTTCCTCCTGATTGACTTTTACAAAAGTTCTCATTTGCCTCCTGTAACTCTCCAGCCTTACCACTTATATTAAATGATCTGTTATTGTCCCCTTCCTCGAGACATAACAGTTTGTCTAGATGTACGATGCTATCTCCTATAGCTGTTTGAATCCCCTCTATCAACGACTCTCTTTTTTTCCTTTTAACCCTTTGATACTTCTCTTCAAATTGTCCAATGGATAATCATGGTGTTGAGCCATTGAGCGTTGTACAATCTTCTCCTCCGACCTATCAAATCATGACTCGTGAGGACTCAATGAAAAAATCTATTATGGCAAGTAGTTCTTATGCTATATCATATTGATTTGAGCCTTGTTAGTTGTTAATAAATGTTGTAAGAGTATTGTTTAAGTAATAAATAAATAATCATATATTATTTACAATACGTGGAAACATTAAATCTATCTTTTTTTCTTGCCAAAATGCAATTGAAATAAAAAAAATTAAAGTCATATTTTGTTTTATTTTTAATTCATAAAATACATAATTATAATTAAAAATAATTAAGGTGATTATAATAAATACATTTTTAATTAAACCCATCAATTAAATCTTATATAAATTTTAATATTATATAATACGGTAATCAGTTTATTAAATGTTATAAAATATTTTTTATAATTACAGTAATCAGTCGTTATATTATAAGGTTGTCACATAGCTACATACTACATTACAACACCTTATCTTTTTTTTCCATCAAAATGCCGCCAAAACCATTATAAAATTTAATTCATTCCAATATGATTTCGTAATATTCAAGCCCAAAATCATGTCTGACTAAGAATTATGGGGCTACGAAGGAGGGTTCCAAGAAGTCCAAATAAATCCAAGGAAGTCATATGGTACAACTTAGAACAATGATGATATCCAAGTATCAAGCTCGCTATATTTGTACAATATGTATGCTAGCAGTGGCAGCAGCCTACTTGATTTTGATAAGTGTGCGCAAGGCGTTCAAGGTAGTAAAAAATAAGATGCCAGTGAGCCTGTACATAAAATTTCTATAAGAATTTTAACCACAGTATTGGTGATTACTTTTCCAAAGTCTAACCTACCACCCAAATTGAAAACCGATATTCGTCAAACTGGTAGTATTCGGGCCATAATTTCTTCCTCCATCCCAATATCTTTCATCCTTGAAGCATGGATATTCTATCTTCGCAAGGAGCACCTAATTGCAATTGACAGTTTGAGTCAAAATATTCTGCAAAGCTATGACAAGGCTTGGGCCATTGCGGAACGGTACGAGAGCTGCTGTTCATAAAGGCCACGGAAGATCTTGTACTTGGCATCATGGTTCTTGTTTACCTTTGGATCCTTAGATGGATGAATGACCTGACAAAATTCATGGAAAAAAAAACTAGTAGTAGCATCGGTTTTATTTTGTTAACAGAAACACCAGGCCTAACAAAAAAAATGCAAAATCGGTAATAGTTTCACATCGAACTGACCTATTGTATGTGCAGAGTCGGTGATAAATGATTATTTCTTAAACATTTTTTATACCATAGAGATATATCATATATTTGAACTAATACTACGTTGTTTATTCTAATTTAACTACACAATTCAGTTCCTAATACGTCCACTGCATGTAATTTAATGAAATTGAACTTGATTTCTAATCTGAAAATAAAAAACTAATATTTCAACACACAGAGAAAGGCATCCACACCTGGCAAGCTGCATTCAGGACTTTCATGGCCTCGCTAAGGCTATGATATTTCCTTGTAGCAACGGCACCCAGAATAGCAGCACCCAAGAGCACAGGTTCACTTTCCCTTGGAAGAATTATAGGGGAATCTGGGAAAATTATAAACAAGACTCATTATTATTGAAAAAACTAAATATCAAATAAAGCTTCAATTATCATCCATGTCATTCCTAATCATTTGGATTGGTTTGTAAAATACATGGAAGAGTGAAGTATGATTTTTTTCTAGGTTGACCATCAAACTAGATACTGGCATAACTTTGCTAATATTTTAAAACTGGAGTACACTTAATGTCATTCTTTACATAGAATAAGGTCGATACAGAACATGTGACACAAAGATATGATTATCTGAGTTCATGCAAACATGCTCCCCACCCCATTCCTCAACACATACCAGTAATATCAGCATGTTCGTGAATAAAGATAGGATTCTTTGAAAGGCCGCCACACGCAAGTAATGTATTGATCTGCAAGCAAAGGCAGAACAGTTATGGTAATAAAAATTCATCAACTCTGCATCAGCAAACGAGTAATGACTTGGGAACATAACAGGGGTATATAACAATTATACATATCATTTTTAGCTACTTGTAAGGATACTACTTAAATGATGTTAATAACCAGAATATAAAAGATGGCCCTTAAATGACCGACAGTAGACCAATTGCCTCACGTGCCAAGGGTTTGGAAGGTATACACAAGAAGGCTGAAGAAAGTAGTGAAGGTGGCAGGGCTAGTGGGAGTCAGTTACCGAGTAGCATCCAATGGGCATAGTGAAATGACAATGATAATTTAAGAGGTTGCTAGCTTAGATGAGAGAGAGTGTGAATGATTATTATCTAGTTCATCAGTAAGCTGAGGATAGAGGTGTTTTTCTTTAAAAGCTTTTCCCTGGGAAAGAGTTAGCAGTAGCTATTTTCTACCTTTCTGGTGTTATTTTTCTTCTTCTGTAATCCCTTTATGCTTTGAAGCATATATAAAATACAACAGAATATCCTTTGGTTTTCACTATTTATTATTGGGTTCCTATCAAATGACATATACAAAATTGAGCACCATAGATTAACTCCCTGGCCTACACGGCTACACTATAATCCAAACAAATACATTCCAGATCCAGGTTCCAACCAAAGCAAATTTAATCCATGAATTTTCAACCACAGCCAAGAAACTTCCAAGAAAAGGAAGGAAATCTCTTACTTTAAACTGCATGAATTGCCACGATAGATACCCCAAAAGATAATCAATGGACCATGATTGTTTCAAATGTGTCCAAAAGAAAAAGGTACACTGTCATATCCACAATTGAGATTTAATTCATAAAATGGAGAGAATAGTAGTGTACCTGACCAAAATGGACCCCAAACCCCAGGAATGAACAATTTGCTCCGCGATACAGCCATATGGCATGTAGAAGTTCCACAAACTAACACCATACGGTTGCAAATTGCTTCCTTGTCATGATCGGAAGATGCAGAAGTTCTTTTAGTTAAGAAATACAACTGCTTTACCCAAATCTTACAATCATAATTCACAAGTGTATAGTATGTGATGACAACCTTCAGCTTCTGATTGTGGCACACTTTCAATTACCCCTACAACACCAGCATGAGCATCAATTAATGATGTCCCAACAGGAATTCCTGGTACCAGACCCAGTTCCTGAAAATTTCAACCCGTCAGAAGTATTAACCAGCCACGTCAAAGAAGTTTGTTACATCAAACTGAACCAATCTCCATAGATGGAGGAAGGTTGTTCATTTTTCCAACTAAACAATGTATGTTAGCTTTGTTAGTGAACCTCAGAAAGCACCAGTTCAAACTTCAAAACAATGCAAATTTTTTTGCCTTTTCTGCAATAGGAGTAAGACCAGAACCCAAAGGATGGCCAGGGATAGCAACACTTCGTCCTGTTATTATGATTCACTATCAAGTTAAGCAGTGGGAAGACAGAAGCAGCAATGAATGGCACAAATATAGATGAATAACCATAAGCTTACTGACACAAGCTTTCATCATATCAACTGATCAAGCATGAGAAAACACAAAAACTCTTCTATAAATGTTCAATTAACAAAATTCAAATTAATTATAAATAATCATATTGAACCATAACATTGTTTCTCCATATTGAACTTCCATAGGGAGAAAAAAATTGAGTTCAATATTAAAGCTAATGTGAACGGACAGAGTTTGCAGTTGCACAGAATATTCTACTAGATTATTTTCTGAAATTAAAAAATTTCTAGACAAGTAATAAAAATTTGATATAATCCCAGTCAAAGAGGTCATTAATTGTTTAAAAAAAAAAATTCTTATTTGAGACTTTAGACAGAAAAAAATCATTTGCAGATAAGGAATACAAAAATATGTAGCATTTACTCAAGAGGGTGGGATCCATTTACTCTAGAAATAAGTTTCATTAAACTCACTCTGTTTAATCCATCTACTGCAGTAAAATTTAAAAAGTTCTTATTAAGTATATCAGGTCTATAAAATTTTAGACAATTTAAAAATTATTTGATAAGTCATCAATTAACTTTATTTTAACGTATTGTGTATTTTTAAAGTATAAGTAAACATTGACTATAAAATTATATCCCTATTAATTTTATCTAAAATTTGGCATGGATGATCATCAAGATAATATCACATGATTTAATGGCTAGATTTGTTAAACTCATATTATATAAAAAGTTATTGAGAAAAGGGTCCATGACTTACACCTATAATAACTGAATTCCTTCCTCTAAGTTTTCGTATGCTTTCCCCTAATAGGTTAAACTTTTTGAGGTGGCTGTTGACATAATATCAAAAGCCTCTATGAACGAGCAAACATGTTCAAGCCATTCATCTAGAGTTGTATCCACACTTCAAGTCCAACAAGCACATGCATTAGTTAGTTCTTAAAAAGGCCAATGTTAATAAGATGAATACCTATCTTAGCATGATGTCCTTCAATAAGATCACCCAAACCAATTTCCTCCCAAAAATCATCATCCCATCCACAAGCTTCCATGTCTCGAGACTCTTTATCATTGACATGCTGCATGTGTGCATGACCCAGATATGTCCATTTACAAACTGTGGTACATAGACTGCGAGTATCATCACTGGTTGCCCTGAAGAATTAGTAAAAATTAATCCAAGTGAAGTGCCACTAGACTAAAACACAAACCGATCTTGGACATAGAGAAGACTTCAACTTCTTACTAACCTTGTGGTGACATTATTTTTCTTATGTACCTATGTCATAAATATGGTGTACAATAATGGTGTCTATTTATTGGGACAAATTCTAAATATCTAGTTTAGTTTATGTGCACGATTGGAAAACATTTTCTCTCAACTGAACGATATGGTTCTCAATATTTTGTTTTGTTTATATGCACATTTGAGTATGCCACAATTCAATTCAATTCATTTTAGTTCAATTTTGATTTGGTTGTGTGGTAATGATTGATGCTGGTAAATTCCCACAAATCAAAACGCTTTAGAAACCAAATGAAGTCTGATATATTGAACTCCTCCACGGGCTCTACCACATCAACCACTAGCTTCCTCATCTCTTCAACTTCGTTCTGGTTCTCAGTACTTGTCTGTTGTCTCACCCATCGGGGAAGTGATTTGATTGTTTGGTTGTGATTGGTGTTGGTAAAGTTTAACAGAAAAATTGGTAAGGATGAAGTCTTTGAAAATGAAGGATTGAGTTTGAGTTTGAAGATTGAAGTTTATAATTTTTAAAAATTAAATAAAAAAAGTGGAGGGATGACTAAAAGCATACACTATGTTAAATTAATTTTTCTAAAATTTTAATTATAATGACATTGAATATAATTAGTATGTGATGTGACAAGAAGAAAGAAATAAACACGTATGAAAGACGTAATGAGTTGTGTCAATGAGATGTTTAAATTATTGGGACATTTAAATATCATTATTCTAAAACATAAGGAATTATTTGGTTGTGGGGTAGAAGTTACAATTTAAGAGGTTTTTTTATATAAAAAATGAGTCCCACATATCTTTTTTTATCTATTTTAATTCAAATATTTCTTTTAATTTCTCTTCCACTCAACCAAACATATCCTAAAGGACAATATTGACATTTAATCTAAGACAACTAAGGGTGTTTAAAATCAAACAAAATCATTTTATAAACAGCAAAACCAATCCAAACAGATTAAAAAATGCAAAAATGAAAAATCTAAAAACCTACATTTTCTTGTGGTTTTGTTCTATTTTTGGATTTTGTTATAAAATTCTAAACCAAATAAAAAACACATGTTATAATTATATTGATTTTCATTGTGATAATTAATAATAAGTATTAAATAATTGATTACTATTCTTTTACTTTATAATACATATTTTACTTTCATATTTTAAAAAGGATATATTAATATTATTAAAAATAATGTTAAATATCTAGTTATACACAAATTATTATTATGTTATAGAAAAATTTGATGATAATAATATTTCATATTATTGCTGAAAAGAAGTGAAAATAATAATTTTTTAATAAAATAAAATATATTTTTAAATAATATAACACATATATTAATTGTGTAAGTTTAATTAATAAATTTAAATTATGATAATAAATAAAAAATAAAAAACTACGGAATTAAGCCAAATTAAATCATAAAAATTCAGTTTGATTTAATTTAGATTGGATATTATATTTAATTTGAAACCCAAATCGCACCCTGAACGTGAAGAAAACACATGATATGAGAGAACAATTGGAGAGTGTATATATTTTGAAACTGCCCTTGCTTGGTTTCCAAGTTCTTCAAACAGCGGATATCATTCGAGGTTTCCCTCCTTTCCCATTTGCTCACTCATCTTCTCCTTCGCCAATAGATATGTTCCGCTTCCCCTCCGTCCTTCTCTCCCGCCGCCTCCACCGCCGCCAACTATCCTCCTCCACCACCTCTCACCCGCCCTCCCTCCCTCTCTCCCACCCCATCTACCTCATCTGGGGATCCAACACCGGCGTCGGCAAAACCCTAGTCTCCGCCGGTATCGCCGCCGCATCCCTCCTCTCCTCCCCCACCCCCTCCCAATTCCACTACCTCAAGCCCCTCCAAACCGGCTTCCCCTCCGACTCCGACTCCCGCTTCGTCTTCAACAAGCTCCGCCAACTCTCCCTCCTCCGCAACCCCCACATTCCCCTCTCCGCCTCCCACCGCGTCATCAACGTGTCCCCTGCCGTGACGGCGTCAAATCCGTTGGCAGTCGAGGAAGGAGTTGGGCCCCACTGGGAGCTGCTCTGCAAGACGCTGTACGCGTGGGAGGAGGCCGTGTCGCCGCACTTGGCCGCGGAGAGGGAGGGTTTTGTCGTGAAGGACTCGGCGGTGCTGGAAACTCTCGGTGAGTGTCTCGAAGACGTGGCGGAATGCGGGGCCGGTAAGGAGAGATCGGAGGTTCTGTGTGTGGTGGAGACTGCTGGTGGAGTTGCCAGTCCAGGACCTTCTGGCTCGCTTCAATGTGACTTGTATAGGTCTGTGTTGTTGCAATCTTGTTCTTGATAAGAATTGTTGCCATATTTATTTATTTATTTTTGGGTTAACTATGTTTCTTCTTTTTATTTTCTGTCAGGCCATTCCGTATTCCTGCAGTTCTTGTTGGTGATGGGAGGCTAGGAGGCATTTCTGGAACAATATCAGCTTATGAGAGCTTGAAGCTGCGAGGTTATGATGTTGTCGCTGTTGTTTTTGAGGATCACGGTCTTCTAAATGAGGGTCCACTGATGTCTTATATGCGAAACAAGTAAGCTTGATTACACTATTTATTATATTCCCTTTCTTATTGTGACTTGAAAAACAGATAACTTTTATTGCTTTTAAAGGATTGCTTATGTTCCTTTTTCTCAGCTTCTTTTTCGTAAAACGGATAAATTTGGACTGAAAAGGTTATAAGCACTGAGCAGTGAGCACTAAATCTCAATTTTTGAAAACATTCTCTATTTTAAGTACTGATGTCTTATTAAAAACTTAGTCAACAGTAAAGGTAAAGCAAAGTATTGACAATTAATTAAATTAGTCTACAATAAAGGAAATGATTGTAATTTAGTTGGTTAAATAAGAAAAGAATAATTGTTTTATGGTGAATGCATTTCATGACCTCAAGCATGCTGAATGGTTTCAGCATTATTTATTTATTTACTTAAATTCATTTTTGTCAAGTATTGAATCAGCACCACTAAAATCTTGTTTGGACTTTGGACAATTTACACAACTTAACTGTTGGGTAAAATATTAGAATGCCTTTCAGAAGAATTAGTTTGAATGTTTTGCATATCAAAGGTGGAGTTTCAAGTTTGAGAATATTTATCCCAATTTTTTTTAGTAAAATGATATTTGTTTGAGTAAAATTGATAAAATTACTATTAATGTGCTAATTTGGCGAGTTGGACACATTTATTCGAAAAAAATGTTGCTTGAATATTATTGGCGTTGATAATTTGATAAAATCAAATATTTTGACGAAAGTAAAAAATTTAACCTGTGCCAATGTGGGTTTGAGGCTTTCAAGTTCCAACATGCAATACAGAATCATTCTCTGGCAATAGGTTGCCATATGTTGGTTTGAAACTTGAAATTTTCAGCTCTGAATTGAGCTTTATAAACAGTGCCCCCCCCCCCCCCCCCCCCTCTTTCTCCTCTCTGTATATGCATACTTCCATTTATGATTCAACTTTATCATTAATCTTTTTGATTTTTGGCTTTTCTGCTGTTATGCAGTATTTTTGCTCTATGTTCTTATGTACTATGTTTGCTTTCTTAATGCAGGGTCCCTGTTCTAGTGCTACCACCTATTCCAAAAGATCCATTGAATGACCTAATGGAATGGTTTGAAAGTTCTCATTATATATTTAGTAATCTAAAGGAAATAATGCTATCAGCTTATTTTGAGAGAATTAAAAAGTTGCATGACATGCCAAGAGAAGCAAGGGATATCATTTGGTGGCCTTTCACTCAACACAAACTTGTTCCTGATGGAGGGGTCACAGTAATTGATTCACGCTGTGGTGAAAACTTTTCTATCTTCAAGGTTTGTTTCTCGTAAAATCTTTATTCATTATTATTTTTTAATTCCTTAAAGCTTTGCAATAAAAATCTTATTGGGCTGCACTATGTTGAGCTTAGCTTACTGCATCTAGTGTTTACTTTAGAGTTAGATTCAGTGGTTTTATGGAATTGCTTCATTCATACTTCTTTATATTTTGATATTGGCAGAGATTTTTTTGCTTCATCATGTGATTTTTTTTTTTTTAGGTTCAGAAGACAGAAGTCATAGCTCCCCAATTTGATGCATGTGCTAGTTGGTGGACTCAAGGACCCGATGCTATAATGCAGGTCATCCTCGTTTTAAGCTATTAACTCTGTTATTCGAACTAGTAATAATCAAATTGGCTGTCTGATTGAGGGACAATAGGACATATACTTAAATAGCCAGTTTGAAGCCCAAATAAAAAGGAGGGTTGAATGTAACGTTTAGTGTTTAATGAATATACTTAATGAGTATTAATGAATATATTGTTATTTGATACCAATTATGTTTGGCATATTTAAACTTGGTTGCCCCTTCATGATATCATCTCTCAAGTTTTCCTTTAATGCAATCTTTCCATTTAGGTGATTTCAGACTGAACTTGCTAGGGAGATGGGATATGCTGCTGCAAGATTTGGGCATGTAATGTTCCCTGAGAATGTTCATGAGCCAGCCTTGAATTGTGCTGAGCTTCTGCTTCAAGGTGTGGGTAAAGGTTAGTATGTCCTTTCATTACTTTCACATTATATGCATATGGGTCTGTGTGTGCATAAACTATTGAGATTCCCCATTGACTAGAGATATGACCAATGTAGTTCTTATAAGACTAGAGCAGTCCACACTCCACACTTTAAAAGTTGATTTTGTGTGGTTGAGTTAGGATCTGAATTCTGATCTCAAGGCTATTTGATACTTCAACTACAAATATACGTTTCAGTTTAATCCTACTGATATTTATAGATGTTTGCCAATGCTCATTGTTATCTATTGAATGATGATACATTATTTTATGAGCAGTTTGAAGTTCGTTGCATAGTAACTAACTCATTTGTTGTGCAGGCTGGGCTTCTCGAACATATTTTTCGGACAATGGATCTACAGCAATTGAAATTGCTCTCAAGATGGCGTTTCGTAAATTTTCTGTTGATCATGGACTTATTGTGGATTATCGTGAGGATACCCCAAATGAAAGATCCACTGAGCTTATGGTTGGCTCCTTCAGTCCTTTAATTAATCTGTGATAGTTTTTGTCTCAGTGTATAAAGTTCAATTTTGACTTATGAGGATGGTATTCTATAAAAGCAATGGTATAATTTGCAGTTAAAAGTAAAAGAAGGGGAATATTGGCAGCTAATATCAGTCAAGCCCTTTTTATGATTGGGGAGAGCAAAGCAATAGTTTGAAAACAAAAATCACAATGTTATGTGTCAATAATAATTCCTTTTTGATTGAATATTTGTGATTATATGCATGAAGTGTCGACAGTTGAGACAATACAGCTAGGATATGTAAAATGTTTAATCCATTTTATTAAATTGCATTTCATCCTATGAAGTTCACATGTTTTTAATGCTTGTGGATTTCATTATTTCAGGTCCTTGCACTTCAGAGATCTTATCATGGTGACACATTGGGTGCTATGGAAGCACAGGCACCATCTTCTTATACAGGCTTCTTGCAGCAACCATGGTATAGAGTATAGACATTGCCCTCTACTATGTATTTGTGAAATTGAATCTTTCTAATTTGTTTAATCTTTTGACTATTGTCATTTTGCACTATATTGTTATCAAAGTAATATGTGATAGATATTGGCTGAAAGTACTCCTGGTGAAATTGTAGGTTTTGAGTTGGGGATTTAGCTAGCACGAGAGTTTATAATCTCTCCATGTAAAACATTATAAGTAAAGGTGTTGGAAGATAGACCAAAAATAGATGAAACAGTTTTGGTCTGTGAATTTCTGTTCAGCATAGGTCTGATTACTAGTTTTATTTATTTTAGTTATTGGTTAAAAATCTATTCTTCATGTCAGCATACTTTTGTTTTACGGAGCTATTCTATTTTGTTTGTGAATTTTGATATTGATTGATAGCTTGAGCCTTGATACTGTAGATTATTGTTTCTTGGAGCATATTTTCCATATTACTATCAGCCTATCAGGGAATTAATTTTAGTTTTCTAACCTAGCTAATACTCCTGGGACCCTTCTAAGTTTAAATTCTGTTTCATAGGTACACTGGGAGAGGTCTTTTTCTGGATCCTCCTTCTGTCTTTATGCACAACAGTACATGGAATGTTTCCATACCTGAAGGGTATCATTTGGAAAGTGTGAAAGGGGAAAGTATCAGTAAGTTCAAAATTTCCAACTTCAATTCCTCTATTGATTACTCTTTAGGATATAATTGTTTTATTGTTGATGCTTTCACAGCCTTTGCCTCACCTGATGAAATATTTCACAAGGGCAGAGATAACTCTGAGCTTGCTACAGTTTATTCATCTTACATATCAAAAGTATTATCTGGATTTAGAGGGTCAAATAATGTTGGAGCATTGATTATGGAACCAGGCAAGATATTTTGAGATTTTTCTTTTGCAGATTATAGTACCATTTTATTTTCAGTATCACCTCCTGTACCCTTAATAATGTAATCCTGTTGATCTTATATTAGACCAGTACATGAAACTGAGAAGAAAAGTTTCTCACTTTACACACTTCAACATGATAACACATCAAAGTACTTATCTAAATTATGCCCACAGTAGCACAATTACCTGTATGAAATGTGAATGAGAGTGGTTCTAGGTCTTTCATACAAGTGTTATTTTTTCTAGGTTCCTATATCTTCTTTTTAAAAATTGTTTCAGTGGCTCTCTGGATATTCAAATTAACTTATTTTCACCTTTCCTGGACATTGATCATCTCATTTGGGGCCTGAGCTGTTATGTAGTTATACAAGGTGCTGGTGGAATGCATATGGTTGATCCACTTTTTCAGCGTGTGCTTGTTAATGAGTGTCGGAGTCGAAAAATTCCAGTAATCTTTGATGAGGTTTTTACTGGCTTTTGGCGTTTGGGAGTAGAGGTGATTTCTCTCAGTGACTGCTATTCTCTTATTTACAAAACTGTTTTTCATATTCTTCATTAGTTCATTTATTTGATCAGCAGTTTATATTTCTTCTCACAGACTGCAGTGGAGCTAATCCATTGTGTACCGGATATAGCTTGCTTTGGGAAGCTGATGACTGGTGGAATTATACCATTGGCTGTAACCTTGGCAACAAATGCTGTTTTTGATTCATTTATTGGAGACTCAAAGGTATTGCAATTTTTTTTTGGAAGACTTCTCTTTTGCATGGCTAGTAGACACGGAAAGTCTGAAACTCCTGTTTTATTAGGTTTTGGTGCCGATGGAATGGATTTGTTATTATACATATATTACTGACAACTAATGTATCATCTTTGCTGGCTGCTTTCCATCATTATTTGATTATCTAATGAAAATTATTTTGTTAATTTCCAACTTGATTTCCTTTTTGATTTATCAACCTATACAAACTATTAAGTAGCTTGAAATGATTGCTTATTCTTGATTGTAGATTTTCTGAGTGCTCTTTTACGTTTGTAAACCAATGCCTGAAAATATACTACATGATTTCTTGTGAAGGCAATGGTATTTTTTTTTTTTTATCACCATTTGTATTTTAAGCAATTGACATGAATCTATCTATGATAGATACCCCTAGTAGTTAGTTAGTTAGTTAGTTAGTTGAAGGAATAAAGCATGTTTGCTATATAAATAAAATGGGAAGTGAAGAGAGAAGAGGTTATGTTATCAGTTGTGAGAGCATTGGAGTCTTTTGTGCATTGGGAGGTTCAGACCCCCTACTGTATTTAAAGGAGAAATCTGTTTTTTTTTTTTTTTTTAATAGTAAAACACGAGGTTCTATCAGTATTAATTTGCTCATTATTTTTGGTCATACTAGTATTGTGTTCATGCGAAGCAAAGTTCCTGGAAGTGTTTTGATGACATAATAAAAGTGATGTATACTCTTGTTTTGGTTAGCTCAAAGCCCTTTTGCATGGACATTCTTACTCTGCACATGCTATGGGCTGCGCCGCTGCTGTTAAATCAATCAAATGGTTTAAAGATCCTTGTTCCAACCCTAACATCACTTCTGAAGGAAGATTACTTAGGGAGGTATGATTACTGTATTTTTTTTCCTCTGAACTTATTGTATTAGCTTCTTACTCCACATAATAAATAAAAACCCAGAAGAACATATTTTTAATATATATTTTCTTGTAATCTTTTTCAAGGTTATATGACTGGATGACAATACACCAACCATTTTTTTGATGTATTTCTTGCCATGTAATGAAACAAGGATTTGTTATTCACTTGTTAGTTGTTATTACCATCTTATCATGCATTTTTGAATTTGTGCATTCGTGTTTTTGCTAATTATAAATTGGACAAATGTTTGGTGTTTCCTTTCTAGCCTCTTCACTTTACTTTTGCTTGCCATTATAAGATGGATATATAGTTTTTGTATTCAACTTGAAATAAAATTCAAGGAATTCATAAAGTAAATGTTCTACATGATGGAAATCTTTCTTGGACAATTTTTTTTTGCTTTGGATAAATTTTTCTATTGATTGTTACAACAAAGATAAAAAGTGGTACATTTTCTGCTGATTATGATTGAAACATTTCTGCCGCCAAGTTATCTGTTATGGACTATGGACCTTCACATAGGAATGAGAGGATTGAGTCACGGATCTAGAAATGGGAGATTTCTTGCAACCTATAGTAAAAAGAGAAACGAGAAACATACTCGTTCTTGATAGAAACCCTCCCAAACTAACACAAGTTTTCTGAAATTAATTTATCATTGATAATATTCCTATCAGATCCGCCCTTTAAAAAGGCTTACAAAAATATTCTTAATTAATAGGACCATAATTAACAATTATTCCTAATAACAAGTCGTTGGTTTGAGTGGATTTGAACTCAGACCCATTAAGCACTCAGGACCCTTTAAGCAAAGTCTCGAATTCAAGTCTAGTATATGAAAAAAATGTGATTGAAGGAGATATCCACTAAAGGTTGTCAGATAGGTCTCCCAGTGGAGATAAGTCAACAAGAATAAATAAACAAAATATTCCTATCAGATCCGCCCTTTAAAAAGGCTTACAAAAATATTCCTAATTAATAGGATCATAATTAACAATTATCCTACTAACAAGTCGCTGGTTTGATTGAAATTGAACTCAAATTCATTAAGACAAGTTTTGAATTCAATTTTTGTGGATGGAAAAATGTGATTGAAAGGGAAGATCCACTGAAGGTTGTCAGATAGGTTTCCTGATGAAGATAAGTCAACAAGAATAAAGAAATAAGATAAGTTGAAATAATTCAAGATTTAAATAAAGAAGATTTGGTAATACTAATTAGTGGTCCACATCAGTATCTTTAATGAAACAAATGATATATGTTCTAGTTTCCATAGACTGACATGGTTTGTTCCAGTAATTATGGGACTCGTCAAAGTTAGCATTGGAAGCTTTTCATATGAAATTCGATATGGATGCCCACTGCTTGAATAAAGTATGTTATTGTTCACTATAGAGTAGTGTTCATTTGATCAAACTTTTATTGTGCATTTGCAGTTATGGGATGATAAAATGGTTCACCGGATTTCATCACACCCTGCAATTCAAAGAGTAGTTGCTTTGGGAACTTTGTGTGCCTTGGAATTAAAAGCAGAAGGCAATAATGCCGGGTATAGATTTATCAACCTTATCCTTTCCCCTTTTCAATAGTTTTGTTCATCTCATGTTCCAGAATCCCTCTGTTAGAAAGCTTAACGAGCATAATTTATGTATAACTGTGTCGTACAAGAGTTAGTATGTTTCGAAATTAATGACGATTGCAAGTAATATCTGGTAGTGTTTATACTGCTTTGCTACTACTGTAGTTTTGGTAGTTATGATATTAAATTCCCCTAAAAAACTATTACAAGGGGTAAAAGGAAGCTCGAGAAAAGATGGTTTTGATTTTAGCAACGTGTAGATTGACAAAATATCTCTTGGTGGTACTAAGATATGCCAGACTTAACGAGGGCCGTGAACTACAATCCAATGTGTAATAATTGGTCATGCATCCTTCTGTTGCCTGCAGTTTTTTATTTTCAAATTCTTGTTTTTGTTACAAAAACATTTTAACTTTTTGATGGGTAAAATGTACAAATAAACCATTAATTTTGAGCACTTATTGATCCTTCACGAGGTTTTCTTCTAAAGAAAGTTATACACAGGTATGGATCGTTGTATGCAAGACCACTTCTTGAGAAGCTTAGGGAAGATGGTATATACATGAGGCCTCTGGGTAATGTCATTTATCTGTTGTGTGGACCCTGCACATCTCCAGAAGTTTGCAATCAATTACTCGTCAAACTTCTTAGGCGGCTTGAAGAATTTGACGTATGTAAGAATTGAAGTGGATAAGTCTAATATTCCTGCTATGGATTTTAGCTAAGTTTATTACTACTATTATTTTTTGTGGGAAGGGGCATGAATTGTAAATCCAAGGGTTGCAATTAGCTTGGTTTTGTTTCAATTCTGTTTATGTATTTTATTTATAAATAAAAAATGTATCTTATTTCAGTTCCCCCCCTCCCCCCCTTATTTTTAAGATGTTATTAATAATATTGTTAAAGTATTTAATCATTTTCCTTCAATATTCTTGAAAAAAAAGCAAGTTTTCTAATTAAAAAAATTATTTTAACTGAAAACAAAATCAGAATAAATTAAACAGTCAAGGAGTTAACTTGGTCAAGTAAGGTGAATGATTGATTATAAATCTCCTCTTCGATTTATACGGATAAAAATATAAATAAAACATAACTTAAGATTTTTTGTGATGCATATTGTTGTTTGAATGTTATGAAAACTTTTATTAAAAATGAATTGTTTGATGTTGGATTTAGTATATGTGTGAAGTATGTTAAGATTTTGTCGATAATTTCTTTTTTTTAGAGAATCTGAATTAAACTGTTTCTTAATATGAGAATGATTTTTTTTTCCAAAATAAATATTGCTCCAAATTATGTATTATTATGGACTACAGAAATATAAGTAATATACTTTAAACAATGTGTTTTTTTTTTCTTTTTTTTCTTTTTTTTTTCTGAAAGAATGGATTGACAAAAAAAACATTATTATGATTTCTAGATGTATAACAATGATGTATGTTAAGATATCTGTATTCCTAATTAGATTTTTGTGTCATGATGTTTTATTATCATTTAATTATGACAAAAAATATTGATGATTTTGTTTTCATATTTCGTAAGTTGAGCTGAGGGGGACTATTTTCAAAAAAGAGATTTATAGAGACTCCTATAATTCATGTTTGCTAGGTGTATTCACGGGTCGGTTCGGATCGATTTTGAACAAATTTAGGATTCAACTCAATCAAATTTGATCGGTTCAGTTCAACAGGTTATCCATTTAATTTTTTTTCTTAGAACTACTATTTTATATCATGATTCTGTCAAATATGCAATACAATTAACATAATATTATCAAATGTATGAAAGTAGTAAATTGATTCATTTAATACCATCAACATAATATTCTAAAATAGACTTATAACATAAATTAAAACAAAAGATTCTTGAACAAGATTTACTATAATAGTTTGAATCACAACTATTTCTTACAAACTAAGCTTTGTTATAACCAGATTTGCTGAAACAATCAAATGAACAAAATATAATTCAATCTCTTTGAGATATCCTTCCCCTTCACTAGGTATGAGATTTAACACATATGAAGCTTCAACATACCCATAGTTATAAAATGCATGTTCATACAACATCTAACATAAAATAAGTTGAGTTCCACCTAGTTGGTACATCAAGTATTAACATAACCTTAGTAGATACACTTACTTCTTCAGCACACCTCTTAAAATTTGCAAATCTACTTGAAAAAGACTTCACAAACTTACATGCAGCTCTTATTTTTCTAATGGATAGGTCAATTTCTTCCAATCCATCACTAATAATTAAATTCAAAATATGAGCATAACATCGCATGTGCATGAACTCAAATATTTTATTAGAAGTGAAGAGTTAGGCTTAATATTATTTATTTTAAAAAACCAAAATTCAAGTATACTATTTATCTATTAAAAATTTGCTGTGTTACACTGCTACTGACTAAAATTATTCATAATTCTATCCAAATTCAGTAACAAATAAAATGTTATTTTTATTAATTTTTTTTTTGCAAAAGAAACAAATTAATTGGACCATATGCAAAACTATGGGGAGAAAAAAAATTAATTTCTAATTTTTAATACACACACACACACACACACACACACATATATATATATAAATAAATACATAATAAAATTTATATTATTATTATGGGTTCACGGATCGGGTCAACGGGTTAATAGATCTATAAATCTGAACCCGTGATCCAACCCGTACATGATCGATTTTGATTGGTTCGATTTGATTTTGACCCAAATACATAAATGACTTAATCCAAACAGTTTGGATCAGTTCGATTTTACGGATGACTCGTACCCGTGAACACTCCTAATGTTTGTTCTCTTTGTATGATCTATTAATTAATTAATTGATTTCTGAAAATTAAATTTTAAATATGAAGAAAGAAGAAATAACTGATTTATAAAATTGCTAATATGAAGAAATAGAGAAAAAAAAGAGATATGTAGATTGAGTATTTGTAAATAATGTCTAAATATCAGTACTTATGAAAAAAAAATCCTATTAATATGCAACTGTTTCCTTTTCTATTTATTTATTTCCTGACTTATAAACAAACGGCATTAATGGATAATTTTTTCATAAATACTTATGGAAAAAATAAATGTAAAATGAATTGTGCTTTTTTAACAAGTTAAAATTAACTCATGTGCTACACTTTTTTAGGGAAGTTAGATAGAAGAATTTTATAAAAGTTAAGTTTATAAATTGATTTAAAGTTTATAGAACAAATTTGATTGATTTCTTTTCTCTTGTTTATGAAAAATATATTAAATAAGATTTAATTACTTAAGAAAAAATATATTTGAGGAAAGCCATCTATAAGTCGATCTAATAAAAGGAACAATTTCGCAGATTTTGTTGGATGTTTCATCAATTTTGCTCGATTTGGAAAACTCACATTAACGTCACTCCACGGCTTTCAAACTGCCCCAGCGCAGTTTTCTTACACACACCCCAAACACTGACGGGTTTCTGTCAATCCTCACGTTTTTAATGGTAATAAAACAAAAAATGTTGACCAATAAACCCTACTAGTATTCTGTTCCTCACCCCCAAATTAGGATTTAGAATTTTTAATTAATTAGCATTAATTAATTGCAAAACCAAACTCTCTCTCTCTCTCTCTCTATGTATCTCTCTCTCTCTCTCTCTCTCTATGTATCTATCTATATACACCGGATCCTAATGGGTGGCACTGCCAACGTACCGTTGAATTGTTAATTTATTCTCCTACGGTATTAATTAAAGAGTGCAAACAAGAAAACTCTCAAAGTGCTCCCAGCCTGCATCATATGTATCATTTTAACCATATAAATTATTCATGTCCTTTCAATATGACAGACAGCTAATGTAATATTATGTACTGTATTTAGTACTAATTTTTACTGGATTTAATAATATAACACTATGAACAAATGCCTTAAGAACATTAACTTAAAAAGTAAATAATTTTTGTTATTAAATTTATAATAAAAAATATTAATAATATTTAAAAAAAATTGATTCCTTAATCCGAACTTGTGATGTTGTGGTTGTAGCATGCTGTTATCCACAACAAAAGTAAAGTGATGATGTTAGCAGTTGGTCAGCCAGTGACGTGATCGGAGAGTACAGGGTGTCTGCAGTAAATTTCCTTTTTGGTTTTCTAATCTCATCCACCAAACATGCGGCTACGATTGCACGACAAGGGTCGTACGAGATAAATCAATTACTTCTAATAAATAAGCCACAGAAACACGGTCCTGCGTCAATAATAAATAAACTAATATTCGTGCACAATGATCAAAACAACGCAATAAGCGCATCATTGTTAATTAAAAAGATTAGATAGATCATCATACGCGTGAGTAAGATGTTAATTCAATTGGTTAAGTGATAAGGAACATTGTTCCGCAAAGTAGGGGATTATTCCCCCCTCCTGTTGAAAGTCGCCAGAGAAGACCGTAACTGCATGAACGAACTGAAACAGTTGGGGACTTCCAACTAAGGCAAAACAAAACTCATTTCATCTCATGTAATTCATTCTCGCTCCTCTCTCTCTCTCTCTCTCTCTCTCTCTCACACACACAGACACACCCACCCCAAACACTGTCAAGTTTTCTCTCTCAGGTAGTAGCATAGCACCTTCGTTTTCTTGCTTTATGTTTTCCCTTTACTTTATTTCTATTTTTTCTTTCCATTTTTCAGCTCGACATAAACAATTTTGTTAGTTTTTTCAGTGTGTTTACTTCGTTTCCGACTGTTTTTCTGTTTTTCGATTATTTGCTGCTAGAGGTTACATATATATATATATATATATATATATATATATATATATATATATATTTCGGGTTTCGCACGTGCGCAATTTGATTTTTTTTTTTTTTTTGTGTGAAATTCGAGTTTAATTTGTTTTGTTCTTGCAATCTAGATCTGTAATGAGTTTCGTCTTTTCGGGCGCTGCAGCTGCTAGGGTTTCGTTGTTTGTTAGTTTCTTGTTTTAGTGTAGGTGATAGGGGTGAGTTTCTGTGGTTTTTGCAGCGGTTGCAGATTTGGTACTTTAGGGTATTGTTGAAGGAGAGAGTGTAAATGAAGAAACCAACAAGCGACGCAATTAGTATGGGGAAAAGGAGCCTGGAGGGTGGAGAAGATGATCAGCCCGAACGAAAGCGGCCTGCTCTTGCCAGGTAAATTAATTTCTCATCGTTTTTCAATTGTGTGCTTCCTTGAATTTCCATTCTAAATCCACCTTTTAAGTTTGGGCGTGAGGGTCGGATTTTAATTTTGACTTGGTCAGTATTTTGTATCAGTTAGTTAATCCGAGCAATCGATAATTTGTTTGCGGGTGTGTGTAGAGTTCTAGTTCTAATGAAACATGGGAGGTGCTGTTTGTACTGATTCCCAGTTGGAAGCAGGTCAAAGGAATGTCAATCCACTGTAATTGAACAATATGCTTACTTCTGAAGATATTGAGTGTTGGTTAATTATATCACTATTACTAATTTTTTACCCCTAATTTGCTACTTGAGTCTGATGGCTGTGCCTATCTTACTGAAGTGCTGTTGTAATTGAACCTTTTTGTTGTCAATTGTCATTTTGAATGGAATATTACTTGTTACCAGTGTTTGAGACACACCGGTGTCATCTTTTCACTGTAGTGGCTTATGTGAAAATGCTCTTGATGATTTTGATTCCATTTTGAGTATCATGGTGTCATGCTTTTAAAAAGATTCTTTCTGATACTTCTAAATCATCCTTGTGGTTAAAACAGTTATTTGAATGGCCAAGCAAAGATAACCGAGGTTGCAACAGTTAGTTGATTTGTTTTTCTTGTTTTCTCTTGCTGCTGCTTTTTTGCCCTTTTTTTAAAGTAAGAATGCTTAATACTCCACTGTCCTTTATATAAGAAACGAGTAACTAATTCATCAGACTAATATAAGTAGGTAAGTTAGTTAATTTAATTAATATTATTATAAATTTTAATTTTATTCCAAAAATACCCATAGAAAGTAGTGGTAATATTTAATGACACTACACATAATTCAATAGATGATGCTTTTTCCACTAATGGATGTGCTTGCATTGTTAATAGGTCAATAAATGCATCCACCTGCATGGAGAATGAATGAGCATCTTTCACAATAAATTAAGGATATAAAAGAAATTTAGCAAGTACTACATCTTAAAGTGGGTCCATGTTTCTTATAATTAGGACCACAACAATAGATTCATTTGTTTCTTATAAAAAGGACTAGAGGGAGTATTTGATTGTGTATCTCACTCATTTTCTTCTCTAATATTCTTCCTTCTTTAATAAAATTTTTCTTGTAAAAAGGTTGTAACTCGGAATATACTAATAAATATTGTGACTTGAGAGATTGTATCTCTTTTCTTAAGATATAAAAAATGTATTACCACCTCTTAAAAGACAATTGAAACTTGTTTCCTTGGTAAGGAAGGTTCTTGGCTTGATATTATGAAGCGCATAGGTGGGAAGCATTTCCCAGTGTATAATCTACATCATTCTCTATAATTTTTTTTTTTAAATTTCCCCTCACGTTTATTTATTGGAGCATGTTTTTCTACTGTTTGTTAATGACATTTTTTGTTTGTTCAAATGCACTCTAAAAACGTTCTTGGGAGTTATGATCAAATGAGTATTCAATAACTTATAACAAATAAAATGTTTCAGTGTTTATTTCTAGTCAACATCAACATCAACCACACCTTTAATCCAATTTAATTAGGGTCAATGGTAGATAAACCCAATGATAGATCTGAAATAAGACAAAGAAAGAGAAAGGGAGAGTGGAAGAAGAAACTTGAAATAAGACAAAAGAGCGGGAAAAAAAGCTAAAATAAAAGAGGAGTGAAAGGAAGAGGGAAAAAATGTAGGGGAAGAGAACATAAACAAGGGAACGACTGGAACATAGAACTACTAATGGGTTTAACACTCCACTAAGCTTATAGCTTTTCTCCACTCCATCCTAAGACATACCGATCACCAATCTATATCCCACTCCATTAGGTCTTGTTTAACTACCTTTTCTCAGGTAAGTTTCGGTCGACCTCTACCTCTCTTTGTGTCAAACTCTTGGTAACACACTCTTGTTCTTACGGGAGCATCCAGTGGCTGTCTCATAACGTGTCCAAACCATCTCAATCTATGCTCCCTCATCTTTTCACATATCGGTACCACTGATACCTTTCGTCGAATATCCTCATTTCTTATCTTATCCATCTTCGTATAACCACACATCCACCTTAACATCCTCATTTTTGCTACCCCTGTTTTATGTCTAGTAAATCAGTGTATATATATGCTTTTAAACTAAAATAGTTATATGATTATTTATAAACTCATCTGTTAAACTTATAATGAAAGAAGATTTTATTTCTTATTAATCATAATCCATCTACTTGTTTCTAATTTATATTTATTTTTAGTTTCCTATAATTGATTGATACACATATTTTGCAGTGTAATTGTGGAAGCTCTCAAGGTGGACAGTTTGCAGAAGCTTTGCTCATCTTTAGAACCCATTCTTCGTAGAGTTGTAAGACATTTGGCTTCACACTATTTTCTGTTATATACTTTTCTTTTTGACATGCTTATCTTTTTGGTGTGGGGAACTGGGGCTATGCATTCTACAAAGATATTTCCTTTTTACTCCAACTGGAAGCCATTTTTACACATCACATCAATTTCTGAAGTTATGTCATCCAATATGTTATTTGAGAATGCTGGACTATTTGAAGTGCTACCATGATATAGGCTTCAAAAACCCATTTTTATCCTTGAATAATGTTGATTTGGGATTTTAGGGAAAAATTATGATTTCTCCCTGATTTTTTACTTATTAACGTTGTTCTTATTGCTCCTAGTTTGATGTAGTATAAAAGATTTTGTATTATAATATTTAAACTAGTGGTTATCCTACTTACTGTTTTCTGCTATAGCATTTTCAGAGCTGACTGCTATGCTCCATAATCCAAGATTGATAACTATGTTGTTTAGATCAGGACAGTATATTGCACAAACAATTTGCTTTCAATGTTCCATCTAACTTCATCTTATTCTTTCTTCATAGTATGTTATGATTATAGGTCATTTATGTGAAAACAAGTTTGGCACATGATTGAGAAAATGAGCAATTTTTTGTATATATAGATGAAATTATACTGTAATATGATTTATTATGTTATACTTGTAAGTTTCTGCATTTGGTTCTTAATTGATTCAGTAATACTGATGGGAAACAGGTCAGTGAAGAAGTGGAGCGTGCTTTGGCAAAGTTAAGTCCTGCAAGACTTAGTGGAAGGTTTAAGAAATACTTTGCAAATGCTAATCATTAAGAAAGTTGCATTATAAAAATTAAATTCCATTTGCCCTTTTCCCGCCCTTCTGATATTATGTCCATTCTTTCAAACATATACATGTAAACTGTCACCACTTCAATGCCACCATAACATCTGTCATTTAAATTTAGTACCTCAGTGAGTCTGGTATTTGCTTGTAACAGTTTAAAAATTCCAGGTCTCCTCCTAAAATGATTGAAGGCCCTGATGGTAGAAGCTTGCAACTGAAATTTAGGTCCCGGCTGTCTCTTCCCCTATTCACAGGAGGAAAAGTGGAAGGCGAGCAGGGGGCTCCAATACATTTTGTTCTGATTGATGTCAATAGTGGAAGCATTGTAACATCTGGACCTGAATCCTGTGTTAAACTTGATGTTGTTGTCCTTGAAGGCGATTTTAACAATGAAGATGATGAAGGTTGGACTCAGGAGGATTTTGAAAGCCATGTGGTAAAAGAACGTGAAGGAAAGAGACCTTTGTTAACTGGGGACCTGCAAGTGACACTCAAGGAAGGGGTTGGGACATTAGGGGAACTGACATTTACAGATAATTCCAGCTGGATAAGGAGTCGGAAATTCAGGCTTGGCTTGAAGGTGGCATCAGGTTTTTGCGAGTCCATACGCATTCGTGAAGCTAAGACAGTGGCTTTCACAGTTAAAGATCATAGAGGAGAATGTAGGGTTATGCTTCTACATCTTTTAGTTTTTCTCTAGCATCAATGCTCTCCCTGCATATACACTGTAATACCATCTTTTAAATTTTATATTTTGACCTTTTTCTCAGTATATAAGAAGCATTATCCACCTGCATTGACTGATGAAGTGTGGAGATTGGAGAAGATAGGCAAGGATGGGTCATTCCATAAGAAGCTGAATAATGCAGGAATAGTCACAGTTGAAGAATTTCTTCGGCTTGTGGTTAAAGATCAACAGAAATTGCGGAATGTAAGTTTAGGTTTTGCATCTTAATCTTGAAGTTAGGTATTTTTCCAGTTGTTTTCTTATATCATTCAACTGTAGATCCTTGGGAGTGGTATGTCAAACAAGATGTGGGAGGCTCTTTTAGACCATGCAAAAACATGTGTTCTAAGTGGGAAGCTCTATGTTTATTATCCAGAAGATGCAAGAAATGTTGGTGTTATATTTAACAACATCTATGAGCTGCGTGGCCTTATATCAGGAGACCAATTCTATTCTGCTGATTCTCTCACTGATAGCCAGAAGGTTAGTCTGTGTCATGTGTTTCATCTGCTGATATTAATAGATAATGCCTATGACTTTAAGTGTTTGATGAGCTTCTGTAGTTCTGTATGATAGTTTTTTCTTCTCCTTAAGTTGAGTATGCACTTAAGTTACTGGCATACTTCAATCTATTAATTTAATTGATGCAGCATTGCTGTCTGTATCTTCTTCCCTCACACTTGCAAACATACAAATATTGAACACAAATAAACAAGTAAATCTGTAAATGTTATGTTACTGATTAAGAAATCCTAGATAATGATCAGGACTGTGACATTTAAGACTTGCCAAGGCTCAAAGTTTGCAGTTTTCTGTTGGGAATAGTGTAAGCTTATGGTATCTTCAAAATGCTTTTGCAAGTCCAGGTTTATGTAGATTCATTGGTGAAGAAAGCATATGAAAATTGGGATCAGGTTGTGGATTATGATGGCAAATCACTCGTGAATGCTAAAATTGCTTCTGAAAATGAACTTTGTGTGGAGTCAATTGATTATGGTAGTGGTTTAGATCATCAACTACAACTGCCGGCCCTTCCAGTGTCTGTTCCTTCTGAGCATCAAACCAATTCAGGGATGCCTGTTGGAGGTAAGCATTACCATTTCCTTGAACTCTGATTTGAAGGATGTCTCTCCCCACCCCACCCCATCCCATCCCTCTTTTCATTGGGCTGGGGTTGTCAGATTCAGTTACTTTTGTGTCTCAAAATATGATTTCTGAGTACAGCTTTCCGATGATAATATTGATAAAAATGAGATATTTTCTTTAATATTGTAAATAAGCAAATTTCAAGATAAAAAGATATTTAAAAATGATTCTTCTCCCCCCAAGGGAACTATTGCATATACATGAATAATTTTGTTTGTTTGCAAGAGTTGTGCTACATTGCTGATTGCAAGTGTGTGATGATCTTCAGTTGCAAATGTATGCTAATACAATTCCTTTTCAGGTTATAATGATAATAATACAGTAACACGATATCCAACCCAGTCATTGATTCCAAACTCCAGCTCCCGGATTCAGTTTGACAGCTCATTATATGTGTCTAATGACCAATTAATTAGCAATGCTCACCAAACCCAAAGCACCAGTAATGATCATGGCCTAGTTGGGTTAGCTCTTGGTCCTCCTCAATCATCGACATCAGGGTTCCATGCTGGTAGCTCTTCTATTCAGCCATCTACTATAAATCCTTTTGAGGATTGGTCACACAACAGGGACAAGGGGGCTGATGAGTTCTTGTCGGAAGAAGAAATCCGCTTCAGAAGTCATGAGATGCTAGAGAATGAAGATATGCAGCAGTTGCTTCGCCTCTTCAGCATGGGAGGTCATGGCTCCATGAGTGCTGAGGATGGCTATTCATTCCCATCATTCATGCCATCTCCCAGTATACCAAACTATGATGAGGATCGCTCTCGCCCAGGCAGAGCTGTTGTGGGATGGCTGAAGATCAAGGCAGCAATGAGGTGGGGCTTCTTTATCAGGAAGATAGCAGCTGAGAGGAGGGCACAGATAGAGGAGTTAGATGAATAGGTTGTTTGGACAATGGCTGCAGGCTTAACAGTTAGCCTTAAGATAATACGGATATTCTACAGATTTAGTTGTCTTTATCAGTGCCAACCAAATTGTGCAGTCCATGGTGTTAATATTCTTGATTTATGCATCTGTGTATCTGATTTGACAGCACGTTTGCCCCAGTATCCTGTACAGTTTGTTGAAGCTTAGGAAAAACCGTGATTGTCAATTTGTTTTTCACTTTGACGTTTATGCTCCTCACTTTCCATTGGCTTTGGGTTTTTAGGGACGATGTGTTTACGCAACCCCTCTCATATTTGAGACGATAACTAAGATTGGTCGTCTCAGTGTATATTTTGAGCTACTTGATTTTCTAGTTATATGACGAGTTATTACTGTTATCTTGTGCTGTTGAACATTGGGTGCTCGTTAAGCTTTTAGTTGTTGATGCTGAGCCCGGAAGGATTTTCACAGTATATCCATATATGACGTTTTGCATGTTTATCATTTTCTCTTACCGTATCCATATCCAGTGTTGGTTTGGCTGTGTCTTCGTATGAAAGAGAAAGTGGAAAGATTGATCCGTTTTGCAGTAGTAGAACTGATTTCTCATTCACCGAAGTACGAAATCATCCCATCAAAAGGTTTTGGGTCGTAGTTGCTATATAAATAGGCTTGGTTAACCCCCCCTCATTTAATTTGCCAATAGAAAATTAATTCTATATGAAAAATATCTTGTAATGTCTATTTATAGTTTAAACTAATTTAATCGTATATCTTAGTTACGTATAATGGTTTATAATATTTTTAAAATTAATTTTACTTAATTTATAAATAAAATTTTGCACTTAATCAAAATATATTTCAATATAAATTTATGTTTGAGATTAATTAAGTCATTCATTCTAATTATGTTTAAAAATTCAGAGCTAATTTTACCGATATTCTTCCTAAATTTATTAGGAGGAGCGCAATTCGGACTCAGTGCTTGTATGTTTTAAATTCTAATGAAAATAATTTTTAACCTTCATATATATACCTAAAATTTTAATCACTTTTTACTTGCGTTGAAGTGCGAGATTGATTTTAGTAGTCGTCACGAGTCTAAAAGTGGGAAATAAAAAATATAGCAAAATATAATATAGAAAAGAATCTATTTTATTATAAACATGGCCATATTTGTTTACATAGTGATGACAAACAAGGGAACGAATGAAAGAATTTAACTACAGTAGCTACACCAATAAACTAATTAGTATTATAATACTGGTAGTGGTATGACATTCTGATCATAGAAAATATAAGGAATGCGTTGCAATGTTTCTCTCAAGAGATGTTGCATTCTGGAGGAAGACCCTGTGAGAAGCGCTTAGTGTCTGTGCAATAATTGTAAATCATGTAGTTATTCTGCACCCACTTCAACCTCTGATGGCCTGTAGCGTCCAATTCCTGTGAAAGCCATGAACCACTGCCACTGGTGGGTGTAGAAGAAGTTTTAGCACAAGAAGATGCTCCAGAAGACCATATACAAGCCTCAGCATTGAAGTTTCTGTAGGAAGCTGTGAACGGAGCTTGTGTCCAATCTGTCTTCACAAGTCCACCTATTGTTGCCCAGTCATCAGCATTCCACAAACTAGAATATATCCTCATTGGCTGATTCTTTGGGAAGGGGACCCCAATAGCCTCTGAGTTCTTGAACTCTCTAATGGGAGTGCCATCAACTGAGAATCTGAATTAACGAGAGTATGAGAAATTATGTTAAGGATCATAGGATAGAATAGAGAAAAAAAGGAAAAAAAAGTGGAAAAATTTGTAGATAAGGACTTACATAATCCTCTGGGGGTTCCACATGATAGAGTAAGTGTGGAAATCAGCAGTTGGGTCAAACCATAGATAGAATTGTTGTTCCCTGTCCCCTTTGCCTTGGCTGAAAACGTTTGTGTGAAGGATGTATGGATCACCACTCAGATTTCCTAGAAATTCATAGTCTATTTCATCCCAAGTTGATCCTTTTGAAGATAACTGCAAGTGCAAACAAAAGTCATGTTTTCTATGATTAACTCTGAATGACAGTGTTTATAATAAAGGGATAAAAAAAAGTAAACCCCATTAACGGGTTATTAGTATTTTTATTATTCTATAATAATATAATAGTAATAAAGTTAAAGTAAGAACTTACATAATAGGCAGTGACGGTGCCAGCAGAGTTTCCAGGGACAAGCTTGAGCTGCATGTCAATCTTCCCAAAGAGATACTCATTCTTTGATTGAAAACCTGAGCCAGATGCTTTGTCCAATGAAAGAGTGAGTAACTCTCCATTGTTTAGAATCTTGGAGCGGCCATCTCCCCATGTGATGTCAAAGTCTTTGTTTAAGTCACCAGCAAAGGCAACCATCACTAGAAGGGGAAATAGAAGCATGTAAGAGACAGTTGAAGCCATCTCCAGAAAGCTGTATTAGTAGTGTGACTAGTGAGTGAAATATCTTTAGCAATTGGTAGTGATTAGTGAATGGATAATGTTATACGTAGGAAGCAGGGTTGATGATGGTATTTATAATAGAGTAACATTTCCATAAGCCAGTTGGTGAGGAAGGGCATGCGAAATTGGCAAGCTAAGCTGGACACAGTTGCCTCGTTTTTGTCAATAAGAAAGTGTCCAGATGGTACTCGCTATTATCTTGTTACAAGGGACGCGGTTTGTCTCTTTTTGAAAGACATGGTTAAGATTCAGGGTGTCTTTTGATAACTTTTAAAATTATGGTAGGTTTTGGTCGCAAGCTGAGTCAATTTTGATTTCGATTAAATTTTTGTGTACTTTAATTGTTTTTAAAATTATCATAGAATTAATTATGATTTAAAATATATGATAGAGTTGAAATGAATAAAACTAATTCTTATTTTTATCAAAATTAATTTTAGCGTAATCAAACTATGTAAAATTAATTTTATTAATCCAAACACACACATAGTAATGGTCAATTTGTACAGTGCACGGTGCAATTGTTTGTTTGAGTTTGAGAACCTACCAGCACAAATTCTATCTACTCTGGTAGACACCACCAAGTGGCAACCGAGCCACACACTTTTCCAGCTAAAACTTTAATATAACAACCACCACGCGATGTAATGTTTCATCCTTACCTCATAAAATATCTAATGCAGATCTTGTCTTTGTTTAGTTGACATATATCAGTAACATGTTTTTTTATTTGTTAAATAAAATCTGTGTTTTTTAAATAAAAAATGAAACTCGCATCTTTCGATAAATTCCAAGTTTAGTTTTTCTTTAAAGACCAATATTAATCGATAATTATTAGTTTCTTTCAGTGGAAAGGATTCAAACCACAAATACCTCATTCCTTTCTTCTGCCATACAGTTTATTCAACAAAATATGCTCAACAAAAAATTCACATTTATTAATACCACTTTCTTTTTTTCCTTGCAATTGATCAGAAAAATAAATATCCCCAGAGTTTTTAGTTTAGCTTTTTTCACTTTCAGTTTCAAAATAGTAATAGATTTTATGCCAGAAATAATTTATCAGCTAGAAATTAGTTAATTTTTTAGTTTTATTTCTTATAATTTTTATTTAACGTCTGATTTGTTAAAATACATATTTTTAGTTCTTATTCTTAGATAAATTACATAAACTAATAACGTGATAAAGGAATCATTCAAAGCTGATATAAATGGATTATATGACATAATTGCTTAGTAGAATAAATTTATTTCACAAACTAAAAATATGTATTCTAGTGAAATTATGGATCGATCAAATAATTTTTTAGTTACAAATTTTTTTAATTTATTTTTGTCTATCATATTGATTACTCATTTTATCTCATACTTTTCTCTTCCTATTTTTCTATTTTCAAATAAAAAATAATATTAATTATTTATATAAATTTAAATTAATTAATTTTTCAAGACATTTAAACCTTTGTTTAGTTCATGATTGTTTTAGAAAATCGCATGAAAATATCCTGATAGCGATGTTCCCTCACAATATGTTTGGATAGAGCATTTTAAATGGAAAAAGTAATTTAAATAAAAATTTAAATTTTTTTAAGATAAAATTTAGTGTTTAGATATTTTATTTGAATGATTTTAAAATTCAAGAAATTTTAAAGAAAAATTTAACATAACTAAAATTGAATTATTGTAATTCCTCACTCAAAAGTAGAGAATTTGAAAATTCTCCTCAGACTCTCTCGCTCTTCTTCGTTCCTTTCTCGTTATTCCTCTCATGCTCTTCCTCTCTCTCACTCATTATTCTTTCTTTGAGCGTCTCTCCCAAACACGTAACGGAAGGAGTCACGTGCCATGGATGACTTTAGAGCAAGAGGTGGGTCAGAATAGGAATGCAAACATGGTGGATGAAGGAGACTAAGGAGGGAAAGCGCTGAGACTGTCTCGGTGGACAAGACAAGAAATTATGGTTCTGATACAGGGAAAGAGAGACGCTGAGAATAAGTTCGGGAGGAGGCGCACCAGGTTTGGCATTCGGGTCGGGTAAGGTGGAACTGAAATGGGCATCGGTATCTTCCTACTGCAGAAAGCATGGAGTGAACAGAGGTTCGATTCAGTGCCAAAAAAGGTGGAGCAATTTGGCCAGAGACTACAATAAGATCAAGGAATGAGAGTATCAAATAAGGGAGGAGACGAAGTTGTTTTGGGTCATGAGAAACCATTTAAGGAGAGAGGAAATTGCTCATATTTTATATTGGTTTAACCAAACAAAAAATTTTAAAAATTTAACAATTTTAATTGATACATTTCCATTTTTTTCAATTTCAAATTCCCTGAAATTTTAACATGTTTCATCCAAACACACTTTCCAATGTAATTAACTTTTGGATTTTGCTAGTTCTGAAGGTATTAGTTAATGAATTATATGAGGAGTATATTTTTACGGATTTGAATAAAAATCTTTTTATTATTACATCCTTAATTGGTGTTCTTTAGGAACTGATAAAACATCATCTTACTCATTTTTTATAGTACATGCAAAAAACATTTCGCTTCAATTATTTTTGCTGAAAAATAAAATAAAATTAGGTAGTTTGTAAAACGGTAAAGAAATTTTAGTTTAGGCTCATTTAAAAGTACAAAAATCATGACAAAATTTGACATCCCAATAACGGAACCGTTATTTTACATGCGATATGCTTTACATCGTAAAAGAGCACAAACTGTGAACAGGAATTAAAAAAAATAAAAGAATGGTAAATGAAATTATAATGTAACACTGGTTTTAGGTAGTGCTAGTGGAAGATCAAGTCCTCTAGGAATGTGTGCATTCGAGTGGAAGGCCTTGAGCAAATCTGTTTTTGTCGGAGCAAAAATTGTAAATCATGTAATTCTTCTGCACCCAGCTCAGTCTTTGCTGTGCAGTGGAATCCAGCTCTTGTGATAGCCATGCATTAGAGGATGGTGAATTTGATTTGCATGAGGATTTTCCTCTGTTCCAAACACAAGCGTTAGCGTTGAAGTTTCTGTAGGATGCAGTGAAAGGAGCTTTGGACCAATCGGTTTTGATGAGTCCACCCCTTGTGGCCCAATCATCAGCGTTCCATAGGCTTGAGTATATCCTCATCGGTTGCCTCTTCGGAAAAGGGACTCCAATTGATTCTAAATTCTTGAATTCTCTGATAGGGGTGCCATCCACAGAAAAACTGCAAGACACAATTATAATAATAATAAAAATTAGCAACTAATGTGCTACAAAGAAACATATGATGATGATCTATTTAGCTGTAATTTGCAATTATATATATGGATTCGGTGCTTAGTGCTTACACAATGCGTTGGGGATTCCAAAGAATTGAATAGGTGTGGAAATCTGCAGTTGGGTCAAACCAGAGATAGAATTGCTGCTCTCTGTTGCCCTTTCCCTGGCTGAACACATTAGTATGCAGAATGTAAGGGTCACCACTGAGATTCCCCAAGAACTCGAAGTCAATCTCATCCCATGTTGATCCCTTTGAAGATAGCTATTAAAAGAGAGAAAAGAAAACATTTATATTATATATCTCTGTCATTGTCAACTACAGAATTAATCATGCAATCTCCATAATTAATATAACTTACATAATAAGCGGTGACAATGCCAGCAGAGTTTCCAGGAACGAGCTTGAGCTGCATGTCAATCTTGCCAAATAAGTATTCGTTCTTGGATTGGAAGCCAGAGCCAGAGGCCATGTCAAGGGAGAGAGAGAGAAGATTGGCGTTGTTGAGTATTTTTGCACGACCATCTCCCCACGTAATCTGAAAGTCTTGGTTGAAGTTACCGGCAGCACAAACCACAATGAAAAGGCTCACAAGCAGAGGCACAAGTGATAGGCTGGGAGAGAAGGTAGAAGCCATGTTATTTGTATATATGAAATGATGCTAAGGTTTTAAATGTAAGAAATGAAGTGTTGATGGTATTGGTTGTGGTGTGATGTATATATATGGTGGGAGAGAGAGAGAGAGAGAGAGTGATTAATTTGCATGAAGCTGGAGAGGAAAAGGATGGGAATGTCCCTCCTTTGCTGCTAGCTGTGGATAGTTGGTATGGTACTGTCAAAAGCTATGATATGGTACTAATGGCAACTTTGTGGTATTTAATTGATCCCAATCCCAAGGTAATATTGGCTGTTGATGGAAGGAGCACGCGAGGTTTTTAAGAACTGAGGCAGCATATGCAGTCGCTATCCTGATCCTCAGGTAAGTTAGTATGATGAAAGATTTTAATGGATAGGCTCAATCACTTTTTAGTTCACCCTTTTAAAAAGTCAGGCACCGATTATTTATTTATTTATTTATTGAGTATCCACCTTATTCAAATACTGGAATTAATTTTCTATGTGCTCACTGCTAATACCAGACTCACAAATTGTCATTTTCTTGTGCGAATTTCCATGGATTCCTGTTACCAGTGTTATTAACTGCGGATTGGAAAAAATGACACAAAGTCTACTATATTTATAATGGGTAGCGAGGTAAATATTGTATCAGTTGAAATATATAATTTATATATTAATTATGTATGTATAAAAAAATTATGCTATATACAATAAAAATAAAATGTATAAATTTCTCAAACTTAAATAAATCATAAAAAATTTAATATCCCCAATTTTTTATATCAAGAAAATATAAATATTCAAATACTAAGAAAAAGGATAATATATACTAAGCACTAAACAGTAATTTGCACCCAAAAAAACACTAAACAGTAATTATTCAAATACTTAATAATTTTAACCATATATCAAATAATCTAAAGTAAATAAATAATAAATGATAGGCAGTTGCTATATATATACACCATTTTTTTAAGTACACCCTTATTTTTCCTTTTTATATTTTAATTATCCATTATACCTTTTTTACTTAAAAGAGATGCACCCATTTAGCCCGCATGTGATAAACTGGCCGAGTAAGCTTCTGTTAAGTGGAACAACCATTTTAGCTAGTCCCAACCTGCTTGGTTTATGAGTTAAACAAACTATTCATAAGCCCAAGTCAATTTGATCAAAAAAATATTTGTTCAATAACTGGAACCACCAAATAGCTAGAGTTTGATCCATAACCTACCACACTTCGAATCAAACAATTTAATTGCATGCAATTTTAAATAAATCAAATACTTGTATTTTAAATAAAAATATTTTTTAATTTTTTTTGTGTATTTTAATTTTTTAATTTAAATATCACTGTAATTTAAATTATTAAATTATAGCAATAAATAAGTTATTAATTTCTAATTTTAATAATAGAAATTAAAAATATTTTATTAACTCTAATTTTTTATATATATTGTGTGGTGGCTATCATTGGTAGGGTTTTATCAAATTCATGATCCTACCTTAAATTTGTGCAATTTTTTTTTTTATCAAATTTGAACTAAACATACTCAATCAATAGTGAATTAGTTTGGATTGAGTTAATGGGTAAAAAAAATAAATTTTTTAAGAAGATTATATTTTTTATCTTATCATTTTCAAATGACATTTTGATATATAACTTTCGAATAGTTATAGAGTATATTCATTTTTATTTTGTTCTTTCAAATATTTACGCTATAAACACAAAAATTCATATACAACTATGAAACACTACATAGTTAAAAAAAGAAGAAGAAGAAAGAAAATAACACATTTTTTATATTTGTTCTAAGGTGTTAAATGCCCTTGGAGTTTAAATGAATACAAACTCTTACGAAGAGAGATGTTAACTTTCATACCAAAATAACGTTACCATGTGAAATGTGATCAATTTAAAAAAGTTAAAACAATTAATGCTAATACAAAAAAAAAGAGTTAATGCTAACTAATAACATAATGCATTAAAAGAAATTAAACCAAAACTTGTATACCTGGTCAAAGGTCACGTTAGGCAGGTTCCTAACTCTATTCAAATTTACTTGTTTACCTGGTCTCAAATATTGAATTCGTATTATCTTCATTCATAATTACATATATACTTCTGTTTGTTAGTTTGTTGCTCCTTGGACTATGAATAGTAGCAGAGTTAATTTATTCTAAAGCTTAAACAGATTAATTTTAGCAGTATTTGAATTCTGTAAATTAAGTGTAAAAGATTCAAGATATATTATTGAGGATTCTTTCTGTTTCTTGTAATACAATCGACAAGTATCAAAGAATAAAAGAATGGACATCCATACAAATGAAAACCAATTCAATCATGATGCTTGGCACTCTGGGGGAAGGCCTTGTGGAAATCTATTGGTGTCAGTGCAGTAATTGTAAATCATGTAATTCTTCTGCACCCAACTCAGTCTGTCTTGGCTTGTTGAATCCAACTGTTGGTTGAACCAGGCATTGGAGGAGGCAGAGTTGGAAGTGCAAGATGATGCTCCAGAATGGACACAGGCATTGGCATTGAAGTTCCTATATGATGCTGTGAATGGAGCTTGGCTCCAATCAGTCTTCACAATGCCACCTCTTGTTGCCCAATCATCAGCATTCCATAGGCTTGAGTATATCCTCATTGGCTGCTCCTTTGGGAATGCAACTCTTTTCGATTCCATGTTCTTGAATTCTCTTATTGGGGTCCCATCCACTGAGAAGCTGAAACATACATATGAACCACCATGGATTGATCAATACAATTCATACTGTGAAATATCAAATATATGTAACATTTTTAAGGGATGTGATAGATTAGGTAGGTATTTCATTGACAAGTGCTTACATTATGCGCTGAGGATTCCAAAGAATAGAATAGGTATGGAAATCTGCCGTTGGGTCGAACCACAGATAGAACTGTTGCTCTCTGTTGCCTTTGCCCTGACTGAACACATTGGTGTGAAGAATGTATGGGTCACCACTCAGATTCCCCAAGAATTCAAAGTCAATCTCATCCCAGTTTGACCCTTTTGATGACAACTGTATTACATTACATAAAACCAAATTAAAATATAAATCAGAAATTTCAAAGTTTAGTAGCATTGACATTAATTGAGGCATGTATAAAGATGATACATTAATCTTGAGTACAATACAATTGTATACTATTACTATACTTACATAATAGGCAGTGACAGTGCCTGCAGAATTTCCGGGTACAAGCTTGATTTGCATATCAATCTTGCCAAAGAGATACTCGTTCTTGGACTGAAACCCCGATCCCGAGGCTTTGTCAAGGGAAAGAGTAAGAAGATCGCCGTTGTTGAGTATATTGGCACGACCATCTCCCCATGTTATGTCAAAATCCTGGTAGAAGTTGCCAGCAGAAGCTGCCATGAAAAAAGAGGCCAACAATACCAATGCATAAAGGACGGTTTTTGTTGAACATGTGGAATGAAGAGATGCCATGATTGTTTTGAATGAAATGAAATGTAGACAGAGGAAGGTAAAGATGTAGTAGCTTGTTAGAAGTAATGAATTGTGAGAGAGAAGGAAAGAAAGGGATGATTGTGGCGGAGAGGTAGGATTGGTATTTATACAAGTATGGAAGCTGCTATCACTATTATCAGGTTTACGCGTAGGACAATTGTTAGTGTCTGTAAGAGTTGGAACAGACATTAAAATATTAGCAATTGGCTGTCATGTAGTCATGCGAAGTTGGTTTGGTCGATCTTTGGACGCGCTTTTGGTTTTTTAATGACCCAAGAAATTGCAAAGTTGGTTGGTTCGGAATGGGCATGCATGTGGCTCTCTAAATATTCATTTGCATTATCAACACAACACCGCCATCAAGCCATTGCGTTTGGAAGTAAAACCAAGTGATGATTTGCAGTTCCCTTCCCAATATCAATTGGATTGGGTGATTTTTTTGAAAAGATTATTTTAAGGAAATAACTTTTTTTTTCCCATCTCTTTTTCGGAACAAAAGTGAGAAACAATTTTTTTTTTTTTTAAAAAAGAAGCAATTTCCAAATACGCGTGCATATAACATTCTCAAGAAAAATACAGAAGTAACGTTTGGGTGAATCCAATTAGAGAAGAGAAGAAGTAGACCGTGAGCTGGTCTAATTCATGACACATAAATTAGCTCAGATGCTAAAAGCGTTAACCATATAATTTGATACAGGTAACACCAATATTAATAAATCGCCTAAATCTTCCACTTTCATATGGAATATGTCCTTGTCCTTCAATAGGACAGTTGGAGAAACACATTGTTTCACTTGTTACTTTAAAAGATTGTGATTTTTATATTTAAGAGAATTTGTTTTGTCAATAAAGAAACAGATCCCAAGATTCTTTCTTGTAGTTTGCCTTGATCTTAGTAAATTTTTTGTTATTATCGTGAATATTTAATCATAACGAATTATGTAATTATATTTTATAACAAAATCTGAAATCATATTCAATCTAAAATCATTTTATCGTGAATCTTTATTTTATTTTTAATTTCTTCAGTTTATGATTTATTTAGTTTTTTTGTTTTTTTAACTTTTATCGTATTAAATCAGTTTAATGAGATAAAATATTCGTAAAGCACAACTGTTATAACCAAGGAAAGAAAGAAAGAATGAACCATTTGAATTGAACACTGTATAACAAGACTTTTACAACTAATCAAAGAATTTATCATTATGGAAATTACAAAAGATAAGAAAAAGGAAACTCAAAAGAGAGCTGAAAATTGGAGTCTGGATCAATTCACACTGGGAAATTAAAATATTTTTAGGCGGTGTTACATTCTGGAGGAAGGCCCTGTGGAAATCTTTGAGTGTCAGAGCAGTAATTGTAGATCATGTAATTCTTCTGCAGCCACTTAAGCCTCTCCTGATTAGTTGAATCCAACTCTTCTGAGAGCCAAGCATTGTTGGAAGAGGAAGGATTGTTTGAGCCGCAAGATGATGTTCCAGAGGACACAGTGCAGGCATTGGCATTGAAGTTTCTGTATGAAGCTGTGAAAGGAGCTTGAGTCCAATCTGTTTTAACAAGGCCTCCCCTTGTGGCCCAATCATCTGCATTCCACAGACTTGAGTATATCCTCATTGCCTGGTTCTTGGGGAATGGAACACCCTTTGACTCCATGTTCTTGAACTCCCTAATTGGACTTCCATCCACCGAGAAGCTGAAACAAAATTAACAAACAAATTTATTTAGTTGCTTCCAGCACAAGTTATAAGAAAAAAAATACACATTGAATTAATTGTATAATATATATATATATATATATATCGAGGATTGCATACTAAGTTAGAAACCTACACAATACGTTGGGGGTTCCAGAGGATGGAATAGGTGTGAAAATCTGCAGTTGGGTCAAACCAGAGGTAGAATTGTTGCTCCCTATTGCCCTTGCCTTGGCTGAACACGTTGGTGTGAAGGATGTATGGCTCACCGCTCAAATTACCCAAGAATTCAAAGTCAATCTCATCCCATGTTGCTCCTTTTGAAGATAACTGAAATTCATCACCACGTATATTTCACATCACTCCATTAGTATTATATATGTTAACCTATTACCAAACCTTATGAACAATCTGTATGACTAGATGCAAATATAGTAGGATAGAATATGATTATAGATATTCTTACGTAGTAGGCTGTGACGGTGCCAGCAGAGTTGCCTGGAACTAGTTTGAGTTGCATATCAATTTTACCAAAAAGGTATTCGTTCTTGGATTGGAAACCCGAGCCAGAGGCTTTGTCAAGAGACAGAGTGAGAAGCTCGCCATTGTTGAGTATCTTAGCACGCCCATCTCCCCACGTGATATCAAAATCTTGGTAAAAATTGCCCGCAGAGGCAATCACAAAATACCCAACCGTGCATATTAACAATGCAACTCTTGAAAAAGCCATTCAAAAGGTGTTTCAAAATTCAGATAAAATTAAGCAATATGTAAGAATCAATGAAATGGTATTTGGTTATGAGAATGTTGGGTGTTAAACGTGTGTTATTGCAAAGAATGGCAAGCTTGAATGGTATTTATAGGTGAAATAGAAAGTAGATAGCCAGAAAAGAGGAAAGTTAGAAGAAGGTACGTGGAATGTTGATTTAGTTGTTTACAGCTGGTGGAGAATGAGGAACGAGTAAAGGAGTAGTTGTTAAAGATGAACGCCCACACGAATCATTGCACGCGTTTCTCCATGAAATACATACAAGAATTAAGAAGCACCGCCATATATACGCTGTTGTCGTTGTTGTAGTAGGTCTCTATTGTCGTATCTAAAAGACTAAAATAATAGTATGTTATTACTGCCTTTTTTTCCTTTTTTCATTGTGGTCAGCATTACTGTCTTTTTTCAACAAGTCGTGAAATCCTCTTTCTTCCACACAAACATTTGATTTGCACGCTTAAGATTATATCAACGACCATGAGCTGTTTCCTTACTAAATCTAATTTTATTATGTACCTATCTAGTAGTGTTTTAGTTGACAAACATCAGCAACATTTTTTTTATTTTTTTTTATTACCAAATCAAATTTATGTATTTTTTAAACAAAAACTGAAAGTCATATATTTTTAATAAATTTTTCATCAAGTTTATGGACTTGTTGAGCTATTTTAATTTCCTACTTCTAAAACATATTATAATTTTTTTTTCAATCCTAACACTAGCTATAAGAGTACTAGAGTAGTTAATTACAATTATAGCAAGCTGTAAATCAAAATAAATTTGGTACTATACATGCACTTTTCTAAAACATACTTATTGAACCATAAAACTTTAATTGGAAGAAGAAAAAATCAGTAGTGTATTTTATTAATAATTTCAAATACACTACTAGAAAGTTGTTTAGAGACAGACAAGATGTGCACCAAAAATCTAACTCTCTAAGTCGTTAGCAACCGAAATGATTGTCGGTCGTTGTCTTGTTAAACCGCTATAACTATTTATTAGTCTTTTACCTTACAATCAATTAAAAAATATTGTCCCTGAGATAGTGGTTTAAGGTTCATAATTTGTTTTTTCTTTTAAATATTATGTTTCATTTTGTTTTTTGTTCCATTAAAATTTGATAAAAAGATGAAATCATAAAATAAGTGAATACAAAAATTAAATCAGAAACATTTTTCAAACAAAACAATTTTTTTTATATTTTAGTTTCAAAATAATAATTAATTTTAGGCTTGAAAATAGTTTTTATCTCCAAAATTAGCTCAGTTTAATTTTATTTATTATAAATTCATGTTAATTAGTTCTCATTCTTAGGGCGTGTTTTGATTTGTTAAAATTATAATACTTGATAAGACAAAAAAAATAACTCAAGAAAAAAAAATACAAATTACATGATAATTTTTTTATCATATACATTGTTTGACAAATAATAAATTATATACGTAAAATAATATAAAATTTATTAAAATGGCTGATATAAATTATCTTAATATAATTTATATCAAATTTAATGTGTTTACTTAAATAAAAAGAAAGGGAGATTAGAATTAAAATATAAAAAATTAGTATTTTTAAAAAATGATTATGTTGGTTAGTTATTATTATTTTATTTATTAAAAAGATAGAAATAGATACAGATATGTTTCTTTTTAATATTTTGTATATGAGAAAAAAATTCTTGTACTATTTTCTTAATAATAAAAAGTAAAGATTTTATCTTATCTTCATTTGCTGAATTTGTGTTATCTATTACTCTAATTTTCTTTAAATCAAATATGAAAAGAAAAATATGTTTAGTAATGTAATTTTTAACCAATCAAACTTACCATTAATTAATTATGGGAACTGGCTACTTGACAATAGAATCATTTAAAAGAGACAATACACTCAATACTCAATAAAATATATTTTTTATATATTGAAACCACAGTTGTTTTCTACGAGAGAAAAACGTGCATTTTAATGAAATAAATTAATGATAATAACTAAAGTTACGCTTCCCTATCTGGTCACTTTTTCTTTTTTTTAAAAAAAATCACATCTTAGGGACACTACTAACAGTACGTGCATCATCACTTATCTATGGTTTCAATAAATATCTACATAATACATATTTAAATTATATAATTTATATAAAAATAATTAATAATAATTGATTTTGATTATGTATAACTCTTCTGCGTCCAATTAATATGTTAAATTAAGATTAAATTATTTGAATAATATTTAAATTTAAAAATAATTTTAATTAAACTTTATTTTTGTTGGATAAGAAAAACTCTCCACTGAACCGACTTGAGTTTCCTATCTTCAGTTCCGTGGCAGTGGCTGTTACAGTGTTTCCTCAAGTGATTTCAAAATTCTGACGCAGATAGTCAGCATGTGCAGACAAATGGAAAGTAGTCAGCAGTGTTAGCTTCAGAACAATAGGAAGGAATATTGTTTTTAATGGGAAACATGGGCAAGGCAACAAAAAAGAGGACGAAATGCACTTGCTAAATTCCAAATTAATGTGAGGTTGATTTGATACTTGCATATAAGGAAATTAATGGTTGGTTTTGTAGGAGAGTAAATGGGAGGGAAGAAAATAAAGAGAAATAAGAATATGATTAACAATTTTTTTTGTTTATTTAAGGAGAAAATGAAAAAAAAAATTAAATACTATTTTTCTTTCATTTTCTTTCCAATTTACATTTTAAAATTTTACTTTTATTTTTTTTTCATCCAATTAAACATAACATAAAAAACTGATATAGATGATATCGAAAAGTGAAAATGAGTTATGTCTATCAATAGGAGCAAAACATTTTATTTTATTATTAAATGGGGGGTATTATTTTTCTTTTTGAAAATTATTATTCAAATAAGTCGTACCACATGACACAACTTTAACTCATTATACCATTAGACATGACTTTTTTTAATTGATTTTTTATTTTTTTTAAACAAATTCAAAAATCATAAACTTTAAAGTCATAAATATATTTATGACTTTAAAATCGTACAATTTTTTTTCTTCTAATTTATACTCAGAAGTCGTAAATGTACTTATGATTACTTTTTTTAATATGTTTGTTATATATATATATATTTTAATTAGTTTTATTTGTTTCATTAACTAGTTTTTATTTAATTATTTTCCATTGTTTTTATTAAACTAAATTACAAAAATATTAAACTATATTTACAACTTTTAATGTAATTTTTTTAAAAAAGCTGTAATTTACTATAGCTCTAAAATGTGTATTTATATATATATATATATATATATATATCTTAATATGTATACATCAGTTATCCATGATTTATAAAAATAGTTCGATTAATTAAATCTCTTTCTCTAAAATGGTTTAATTTTTTCAAGACGGCTCCACTCGATTTTTATCGGTTTGGTTTAGTTATTTTTTGCACGCCCCTAGGTCACTAGTGTGATTATATATGTTTTTAATTTTGATCAAGTATAAAAAAAAATTTAAAACTCATTTTTTTTAAATGTTAGAGTTCGAAAAAAATCTATTTATCTATAATTTTTAAAATTGAAGACAACAATAATTATTTTTTTGTTGACTATACTCTTAATTTCAATTTCAATCTATATAGAAAAATTTAAACAATATCATAGGACTGTTTTTTGACCAGCTATATCATAAGACTTAGGTCTAAGCGTTAACAATACACAACAAGATTCCTTGACACTGACAAGTTAACATCTAGAATAAAAAATCAATTTAGTTCTGAATTTATATTTTACTGTTATTTTAGTCCCCTAAAACTAAAAAAAAGGGATACAATAGGAAACAAATCTTTATTTTTAAAATAAAAGAGTGATATAATATTTATAAAAAATATTAAGTCATATTATTTGTTATATTTTCGTTTTTGAAAATACTAAGTAAAAAATGGTTATCCATAACAATCAATAAAAATAATATCATATATTGGTTTCCATTTTTTAAACTTGTTTGACTCCTTTTAACTGTCATAAAGATAATATAAGTGCACATTTCCTCACATTTTCTATTTAACCTCCGCTCTTTCTTCCTCTTTTTATTTTTTTTCTATTTAAAAAAACAGAAAGAACATTCCTCTAGTTAAAAAAAATTGACTTACCTTCTATTTTCTTTTAAAATTAAACCCTCAATCATATTTTTAATTGCTTAAAATTAGTTTCATTTTATTTTACTCTGGATCCAATTCCGGACCCTGGTCAAAAGTACATGAACTCGGCCCAAATTCGACCCACAAAGAAGGTCCAGCATACGCGCGAAAATTTCAAACTCTGCAAGTATGTGGTGATTTAACTTTACTACAATTACGAAATAATTTGTACGAAACAAGAGAAAAATCAAACGTGACTCTATTTTATTGGATAATTATTAGTTAAAAATTTATATAAAAAATAAGTTCAACATTTGACGGAAATCACGTTGGATAATTGGCATACGATTTCGTGAAATTTTGTTTAGATTCAGAAAATTTCCTTGTGATTACTGATTACTCTGTGGCAGCGTTATTCAGAGACTAGACAACGTGTTTTACTTGAACAGCTTTGGAGTAATTTTGCAGAAAGGAAATCTCCACTCTCAACACACCTCTAAAACGATTTTCCCTCACATTTACGTTGAATTATTGCATGTATGTTTCTATCTCCGTCTCTCCAGGTTTGCCAAAGAATCTTGAACTTTCAATATGTTTTATTGTCAGAGGTGCAAATTAAATTAAATTAATACATAAAGATGTATGTGTTTGCGTGCGTCTTTGTGTGACTCATATGATTATTAATCACCTATTTGTTTGATGATAAATGCAAAATCTAAGAAGGTTCCTCCCAGTGGAAATTACGAAGTACTAAGAGGAATCCACACTCTCCTCCTTTCCTCCACTCCTCTCCAACGCCTTCATTTTCGTTATCACCTACCACATTTGAATTGATCTATTAAACGGATCGTAGATGAGTAAAATACTAAAATTTGTGGTGTTACAAAATATGCGTGGAAAGCAATAATAGGAATGTTATTATTTATATAATTAATTTTACCACATTAAATAATTTAAAAAAGAGTAAGATAATCTTTTTACTATTATTTTCAATGTTTCAACCTATGTAAGAGTGTATATTAGGAGAAGTGTGTTATTAGTATTCTTAAAGAAAAATTACTCAGAAAAGCAAGACTTTTACCTTCTCGCCAAAATTTTCATGAGAAACTAATTAAAAAATATTTTCAAAAAACATCATTTTTGATAAATGTTACTTTTTAAAATTGATGAGAAACTAAATTTTTCAACTTATAATTTTCAAAAAATCAAAATTTTCTCTCATACCAAACGTCCCACGAGGAATGCTCTTTAATAAACATATAAAGTTAACCCACTTATTATCATATATAATTTTTTTTATGGAACTTTTTTACTAATTACTTATAAAAGAAGAAAATATGAAAATAAATAAATTAAGTTTTTCCTATTAGTTGAAATCAACTTATGTATAAATTAAAATTATCTATTAAAAAAATTAATTGAGTTAATTTCAATAAAAATTAAAGGGCATAAATTTGTATTATTAATATTTAATCATTATTTGATTAGTTTTACATAAATTTTATTTGATAATGTTGCGCAGCACATGATTTTTTCAAAAGCAGCAGCATAATTGAAAGCAACATGTTGTTAATCCACCGAAAGCAAAAGCCACCGAAAGCAAAATAAAAAGCAGCAGATATATATTTTTTTATTTGCTTCCATATGCTTACAGCTCACTGGTCATGCTTTTGCAATCCTATATAAAGCCCCTCTTGAAATTCAATTAAACGCATCAAGTGCAAGCAGCGCAATCAAGAGCAGCGCAAAGCAAGAGTAGAAGAAGAGAATTATTTAGGA
>PYAF01004555.1:245519-257262 GCA_007407185.1 Glycine tomentella | reverse complement strand
ATTTGTTGCGCAGCACATGATTTTTTCAAAAGCAGCAGCATAATTGAAAGCAACATGTTGTTAATCCACCGAAAGCAAAAGCCACCGAAAGCAAAATAAAAAGCAGCAGATATATATTTTTTTATTTGCTTCCATATGCTTACAGCTCACTGGTCATGCTTTTGCAATCCTATATAAAGCCCCTCTTGAAATTCAATTAAACGCATCAAGTGCAAGCAGCGCAATCAAGAGCAGCGCAAAGCAAGAGTAGAAGAAGAGAATTATTTAGAAATGTGTGAGAGTAAACACAAGTGAGGAAAAATACCCATTTCTGTATTTTTTCTTGTACCCAATTTTGTGTGATATCCTTGTGAGGATTATTGGGTGTATTTGGGATTTGGGTTTTGAGTGTTATCTTCCTCTTTTTGTACTCTTCTTCATAATAGTGGAACTCTTGATCTGTCTTCGTCCGTAGACGTAGGCACACTGCCGAACCACGTTAAATATCTGTATCTTGTCTGTGTTCCATTTTACTCCCCATTTTATTTTTCTCCATCTCATATTTTGCTTTATCCGATCCAACTGTCGTAACAGATAATGAAAATTATGTTAAAAAATATGATTTTTTTTATATAGTATCTTAGTGAATAGTAACGGATAGTTAAACCGCTTCTCTATTGTCTAGACAAATCCTTTTCAGATTTCAGAGTTATCCTCTCTGCTCTAGAAGTAAAACTGTAAAGTATGCTATTTTTTTTGTACCGGAGCTTTTACATAGCAGGAAATTGTCAGTGGGGGTTGTCTTGGCCTTCGGCATTTGGTTGTTGATGATAATTTTGGGCACATTGTTGTGATTTAGTGCCTTCTTAAGGGTCTTTTTTCTTGTTGTATATCCTTGGTTATCTCATATTTTAGTTGAATAATGTAAATAGGTTATAACAAAGGGTGGTGGGTACGTGCTGGAACGCTTCTTTTGGTTTCTGTCTTGTAAATGGGTTTTTGGTACTCCTACCAATGATCAATATACATGTTCATCTTCGCTAAAAAAAAAAGAAAGCAGGAAATTGTCCTACTCAAATTATATGAAAGTATATATTAACACGTTTTGTTATAAAGAAAAACACATTTTTACTGTAGTACTGTAGTTTATTGAAAAAAAAAAGAGTACTGAATTAATATAATTAATAATAACCAATAAAAAAAGTAGTGAATTAATATAATTAATAATACCCAATCATAATTACGAACAGGAGGAAGTTTGAGTGAGTTGATCTCTTTAACTTGTAACCATGAGTCTTAATTTCATTCTATACTCGTGTAATTGTGATGTTGTGATTTACAGCATAGACAGGGCCAGAAGTTGCTAGCTAGCTAGATAGATAGAAACCGGACGGTATAACTTTCTAGAATTTACATACATGCAGGTCAAGGAATGAAACCAATCCCTCCTAGCCGCTGACTAGGCAAGCCAAAAAGGTCCCGTGGAAGATACCAGAAACTACATTTTTAAATCCTCAACTTGTAGCACTTTGGATAAATCCTACGAATCAACAATAATACCACACGCTTGCAAGAGCCGAACCCAGGTTTGGTTTGGTGGAAATCATAGCCCTTGCGCCGAATGTGTGTAAAAATAACAGAAGCACCACGTAATGGACCACTATAAAGTATAAACTACTATGACCATTATGCTATTGAATCATATTGCTGTCCAGCTGTTGAGTTCCCACATCATCCCACCCACCAACTTTTATTATTCAAACACATCCCCAAGCCTCCACAATCCCCATAGACTACTATAAATTCGAGAAGGTGAAGAATTTTCCTTCTCATCAATTAATTGTGCACCAAATACTAATTCTGTCTCACATTGTTCTATAACACCACAAACTGTCCAATTCCAATGGTTGTTTTCTCGTGTTAAAGCAATGGTTGTGCTTGTCCTTGCGTTTCTAATCTCTGTGCCTTCTATGGTTGCCTCTGCTGTCAACTTGTACCAAGATGTTGATGTCACGTGGGGAGATGGCCGAGGTAAGATTCTGAACAATGGTCAGCTTCTTACTCTGTCTCTCGACAGAGCCTCTGGCTCTGGCTTTCAGTCCAAGAATCTGTATCTATATGGCAAAATTGACATGCAAATCAAACTTGTCCCTGGAAATTCCGCTGGCACGGTCACCGCTTTTTACGTGAGTCCCCTTAATCAATCCTAATTCATCTGATTCAATAACTATCCAAAATAGTGCCAATAACTTGCTTAACACACCACAGCACACACACACACACGCATACATATTCATATTGCATGTTCATGTTGCTTAGTTAATTATGACTATTATTAATATATAATTTGTGCATGATGCAGTTACGTTCAGAAGGGTCATCTTGGGATGAGATAGACTTTGAGTTCCTGGGAAATCTGAGTGGCGATCCTTACATAGTTCATACTAATGTGTACACACAAGGCAAGGGTAATAGGGAGCAACAATTCTATCTTTGGTTTGACCCAACTGCAGATTTTCACACCTATTCCTTTCTCTGGAATCCTGCACATGTTGTGTAAGTTTATAACATCTAAAGCATATAATGATATAATATAACCTTGAATTGGAAATTAGAATATTCAATATTCAATACTCAATGCATGGAATCTTTTACTTTACCAGATTCTATGTTGATGGAAGACCAATTAGGGAGTTCAAGAACTTGGAGGGTGCGGGTATTGAATACCCAAAGAAACAGCCTATGAGGTTATATTCAAGTCTGTGGAACGCTGATGATTGGGCAACAAGAGGAGGGCTTGTGAAGACTGATTGGAGTGCAGCACCATTCACTGTTTCTTTCAGGAACTTCAGAGCCAATGGTTGCGTTTGGTCCAATGGGGTTTCTTCATGCAACTCCAGCACCTCTTCTGAAAAAGCTTGGCTATATTCTCAACAGCTTGATTCCACAAACCAGAAGAAGCTAAAATGGGTGCAGAAGAATTACATGATTTACGATTACTGCACAGATATTAAGCGATTCCCTCAGGGTCTTCCTCTGGAATGCACGGTTCGCACCAAGTCATAGGAAAAATATATATGCAAACTGCTTTTGAATTTGTATATGTGTGTGCATTCCATTTTCCCATTACACTGAATCGCTTGTCAATGTCATTCTTTATGCAATTATTTTGGATTCAGAGGGCGTCGTAATGTAATAATTAAATGTTTATTAAAGTAAAATAAAAAAAACTGGAATACTATTTCTGAGAAATAAAGTAAGACTTGCAACTTGTTGTTGGGGACATTCGAGAAATGGGAATTTAATAAAATAAGTATCTTAAATAAAATAATAAATACACACTAAGTTAATAAACGGACATTGATAAACAATTAATGAATTTAATCTTTTAAATAAATTATTTTTTAAAATATTATAATAAAAATGTAATATAATAGTTGTAATATAATAATAGTCGATTTCTTAGTTTTATTTTTTATTCAAAAATTTTCTTTTTAAAAAATAACCATAATAAAATAGAGATAACGTACTTACATTTTTAAGTCATGAAGCGGAGATTTATTTCCCTCTCGTGAGACAATTACATCGTTCCTCTTACAATTACTCTATTTCAGTGTTAGGGACACGTAATAGAAAATTCTACAACCGAGTTAAATGCAAGTGTACATTAACCTGCTCCATGTACCTAATAGAAAAACTATAGGATATAACACAAGTGGTTAGTATGTAATTTAGGTCTTTTAAACATATGATAGTGATTCGATTTTTGACTATGCAAATAAGAGGAATTATGTTTTGCTTGGTACTTTTTTTTTTTTTTCTCAGGAGATTAGTAAAGATAATGAATTTTTTTTTACCATAAGAGACTTTTAAACATACTTTTTTTTGCTTGTTTTTTTATAATAAAAAAATGTAAAGATAATGATTTTTTTTTTACCATAAGAGACTTTTAAACATACTTTTTTTTTGCGTGTTTTTTTATAATAAAAAAAATGTAAAGATAATGAAATTTTTTACAACCATGGTACAAGTGCATGTTAAAATGTTCTTTGAAAAAATAATAAAAATTGTACGCAATACGCAAATGAAATGTGAAATTAAAGTTATTGGATTAAATTTTTTACAGAGACTTGAAATTAAAAGGGTAAAATAAGACATTTTTTATTCCCTCAATTACACTATACTCACATCCCACTTGGCTCCCCTCCTTTGTCCTCGCATTTCTCTTTCCTATACTCACTTATAACCCATGTTCAATCCCCAAGTACTCACCCTTCTCTTTCTCCTATCCCATCGACCTTCGCTCCTTCACCGCCCTACTTACAACTTCTTTCTCCTTCTCCAACCTTACAAGAGACTCAACGGTGGCAAAATGGTTGTGCACACAAGAGGATTCACGGTGAAGCTTTTTAGTTTTGGGTGGAGTTTGAAGGCCATGGGGATGGGATAATGGCAGAATCTGTTTTGGGCGTTGTCGTTCTGTTATGTAGCTGTCTCATTATGTGGATTCCATTGCCCACTTGAACCACATAGTTGTGACCATGATTGTCAAACACATTTCTACTTATATATGGAGGAATGAGAGAATCTCAATCCATTGATAAGATGGAAACTAATTGAGATCAAGAGTAGGAAGGAAATAAGAAGTCAAAGATCACTACATCTTCTTATGAAGTGGACAACTCTTGTGGAGTATCAAGAGAATTAATTGTGATATGATGTATCTAGGCTTTGGGCCTTGCTTAGGAACATTTTATGTTTCCATTAAATTCTTTGTCAATTATTAGAAGGAATTGGAAATAAGAAACTTAATTTTAACAATTGATGAACCATGAGAGTTGAATGAAAACAATTAAACATAACTTAAAGAGATCAAAATCACATATAAGTTAAAATATAAAGATGAAAATTAAATATAATTAAGTCAAAACAATAATATAAACTACAATACTAATATATAGACTGAACAAGGAAACACAAATATAAAACATACATACTCCTCTAATCTTCCTTATGTTATTTTCCCAATTATATACATGTATTATCATATTTAAAATTCAAGTTTACTTTATAAAAAATAAATTCTAGATCGGTCTTAATGAACTACTTTAACATAAAACTATTAAATTAATAACTATAGTTAATTTTTAGTTAAAGTAAATCATTAGTTCAATAATTAGCCAATGTTAAAATAAAGTGGAGTGTACTAGAATCAGATTTAGAATTTGTCTTTATTTATAAAATCTTCATTCCACCATTAACTTATATTAAAGACTAAATTAATTTACATGAAACTGTTTGAAATTGAAATTGATTATTACTAATAGTCGACTATTTGTTGTAAAATAAAATTTAAGTAAACTAAAAAGATTGTAATACATAATTATGATAATTTCATTCTTGCAATTGGGCCAGTTCATGTTGAGATCAGCCGAGCCTAACTGGATTGGGCCTAAGTATTCTCTTAAGAAAATACATTGACTTAAGTCACAAATTATTCCGCCTCGGTGTAGTTGTCAGAACTCAGAGCAAACACCTATGAAATATGGATTCACTCATTTATAACTTTTAATTCGTTCCACATGTTCCACGAGTGGATCATATTAATTGCGAGCCCAAGTGGCAAGCTTAGGCCATTTTCATTTCAGTTTTTCATGAATTCAGCACCTACACGTACGCAGCAGCCAGCAGGTTGCATAAATCTGCCGAAACTGAACAATTAATTATCCTTAACTACGTATAGATTTGAATGTAATGTAAAATCATAGCGTTTATGAAGTTAGTTAAAATTGGTTGGACCACTGATGTGGCAATAAATAAAACCAAGCTAGCTTGGTAGTGCCTACAATTTAATGAGGATTGCCTTATTGACGTATAGTAGATAATTCTAGTTTCATATGACCATGTGCATGTTCAAAACCAGTTTATGAAAAATCAAACATCACTTTCCAAATTAACTATTTTTCACTAATGGAAGAAAAAGACTATTTTTCACTTTGGCCACTTTACTTTGTTGGAAGTAGGATATCATTGTAGGGCAAGAAAAAGACGGAAGCTAATATATCGCTTTTGAGTCTGTATCTATCGCTTCAATTTTCCTACGCGCACATAAAACCTCAAAAAATCATACAACTGTAATGTAACAGGAGTTTTAAAAACAACTTATTACTGACACAATAAGTACACAAAAAGATAGAGAGATCCAACTAATTTGGTTGAGATAAGACCGATCACAATAAAAGTTAGGTAATTGTTGAGGTTATATACCCACCATATCCGTGTATGGTTTTCAGCCAGTATTACGAAGTCAACGATTTTGGGAACATAATACTACAATAATATATAGGGATCAACCACAATTCGATAAAGAAGCTCAAGGTGGAGCTAAAATTAAGAGCACGGGAAAGAAAGGATCAATTCATCTGGTCGAAAAACATGAAGTTGGGAATGGCAAGAGGGGAAGTTTATCTAAGGGTCTCAGCAATACTGGTTTTGGTATTAACAGCATGTTTGGTTGCTTTAGATACTCAAACCAAGGTTGTGTTCTTATCTATTGAGAAGAAGGCTACATACAAAGACTTGAACGCTCTCAAGTAAGAGTTCCCTTTAATTTCTTTCTCTATGTTCTCCGATTGCTAGCTGTGGCTTAATATATATTCCCGAAATTATAGAGTTGGGAATTTTACGTTTTCATAGGATCTTGGTGTATGTTACATCTGCGGCTGCTGGTTATAATCTGCTTCTATTGTGCAAACACTCCATTTGGTCTAGAAAAAACTTCAAAGGGTCTTATCTATGCATGGCTTGGATTTGTTTCTTGTTGGATCAGGTAAATTACTCTTTTCCTAGTTATGTATAAACGCTTTCATGTGTGCATACTTTGATCAAGATATCATTGCAGCCTGCCACTGGAGAAGGGAATAATGAACTAAAGCAGATTCAAAATCTTCTAATTGTTCAGGACAAAGGTTTAAGTTTACTAATTTGGTTCCAGTTAGGTGGTTCATGTTCTCTACAAAAATAGGTAACAAAAATTGTAGACTCTCGATCGGGTGGAAAGTGGAAACGGATTCACGTGGGTGATGATAGGATTGTCTTTTTTCCCAATTAGAAGAAGCGCGGTCATTTTGTTTATTCAAGGAAAAGTCTGAAGTCTGAACCTAACAGGCACTAGGCAGAATTAAATAGATCGTACATGCAATTGATTTTGGTAGAGGGTAACCACTAGCTAGTTTAAGTTGTGGCAACATTTAATAGGTATACCATCAGAATCTAACCAGAAGTATATATTAAAAAACAGAAGATTCTAAGTTTGAAAATTGAATATTGATAATTGGTTTATGTTAAACTTTGTGAACACAGATCGCTGTGTACATGACATTTGCTGCAAACACTGCAACAATGGGAGCCGCGGTGCTAGCAATAACTGGATCAGACGCCTTTCAGTGGCTTAAGGTATGTGACAAATTCACAAGATTCTGCGTCCAAATAGGAGGAGCTTTGTTATGCGGCTATGCAGCGTCCATGTTAATGGCTCTAATATCAACTATCTCAGCCTACAAAGTGTTCAGGATGTACTCACCAAAGTGGTTCTTGCGTTTGAAGAGCGCCTGATCATTAATTATCTATCTTTCAAGTCATGCTTAATTTGTATTCTGTCAAGTTTTCAACAAGGAGCAAAATATATATGAAGAAAAGCTAGTCAAAGGGTGGTATATATAGTTTGCCTTTTTTGTTCTCAAATGCTATTAGGCTGATGTATTTTCCTTCTCTTTTGTACTTGTGTGTAGTTTTCCCTGCCTAAAGTACGTACTTACTCTTTGTCCAGTGAAAGAATTAAGAAAAAAAATTAAGAAATAACAAAAATAGGGGAAGAAAAATAGAATGAAAAAAATGTTTATTATTATTATGGATAAAAACATTATTATATTCATTTATCATCAACTTCAATTAGTTTTGATTGTGTCATTGTTGATGTTGATTTTTATGAATAAAAATAAAAAAAAATAAAACATAATGAATTTACTCCTTAACTTCTTATAATATATATAAGTGTTTTGGTTTTCATTTTTTATATATTTTTTTCATTTTTGTCCTTATTATTGTTTCTTTTATGGTTCTTACGTACTGTTAGGTTTTGTCTATTAAATCTAATGAAAATTTGTGAAGACTATAGTGGGAAAGGGAAATTACAAGGACCAAAACAAATACAACATTAAAATAATAAAAAAAGAAAAATAGTCTATATTATAGGAACAAAACATTTGTTTAAGTCAAATTAAATTATAAAAATTAATCTTTCAAATATTGCAAATTAATGCTGGAAGCAGAAAATTAATTAAATCTTCCACAAATACATTGGTAACTAGCAAAAATATTATAAAATTTAAACATTAAACATATAATTTCATAAAACTCATATATTGACATAAGAAAAATACCAAAAATATATTTTCTAATCCTTTATTGTCATCTGCTTCTTTTAAGTCTTCATTTTTCAATATCAAATCAATTAACCAATCTTATATCTCTTATAGTATGTAAATTTATAGATTTTTATTTATTTATTATTCTGAGCAGTCTGTAGATTAGAGATATGCTTTCAGGCCTGAAATTGGCCACCATTTTGCTCAACAAAGAGTGGTTCCCGCCATGGTCACATTTTCTATGATCGGGGCAAACTAAGTGGTTCCTGCACATTTTAAAAGAAGAAATGAATTATATCATTTAAAAATTGAGAGCATGTCCATCCGCCAAAGTTTAATACACGAATTTCTTTATTTATCATCTTTATATATAAAAAAATTATGATCATCCGCCGCCTAAGTTAGTCCACATAAAGTTGTGATTTGAATCCTTTTAACAATAATGCACACGTTTAATGTTTAGAGTGTTTTTTATAAAGGATATTTATAGAAAACTAAACAAAATTGATTGTACGTTAAAAACGAGTGATGCACAAATTATAAAAAATTTTATATGCAAATATTATCACTGATTTTTTTATAGAGATTATTCATCATTAAAATTAACAATTTTGTTCGTACCAATAACATCGTAATTGAGTAAAGTATTAACCTTTATAGGTAAGAAAATATTACCTTTTAAATCACATATAATATTAAAGATTAATCAAGCTAAATTAAAGATAGATGAGGTGTGATGTGTTCTTATTTATATAGTATTGTTTATATTATTATAAATTATTTTAAAAATGTTTTGAAAATAATAAATACTCTGCTCACTAAAATGACTGAGACAGTCAATTAAATGAACTATTCATTTTTCTGAGTGATAAAAAAATTATATTTTGACACATTCCACATGGATTAGAAATTATCACTTATTGCTACCATAACTGCAAAAGAGCCCAAGAACAGAAAAGTGTGTCCAAACTAAGTTTAATAAGTGCATTTCTTGGGCTATAGTGCACTTGGCAGACAGTTCACATAGCTACCTAGCTGTGTGGGCCGCAGTCTTCACTTTTATGGGCCTCTTTTTGCAACCCCACATGGAACTTATCAGTAAGATGAGTGTTTGTGTGAGATGAGATAAATAAATCTGAACTAAACATAAAAAGTTAGGATTAAATGAGTGTTTGTATTAGATGAGATAAATAAATCATATAACTTCATATGTTTACTTAAAAAAGTCACCTGACTTTGTCTTTTAATTTTAATATTTTAACATTTCATCTAATGGACTAATTTAGTCGTCTCAAGAACAAATTTGATATTCGTTTTCTTTGTATATTTTAAAAAATAGCCAACTGGTTTTGTTCAATTTTCAGTTTTTAGGGTGAGTATAAGTCATATTGATGTAATAAAATCTCTCTTTGCATATATGCTGGAGACAAATCAAGTGACGTGCTCCATATATATATCACATGGGATTGATCAGACTAATGCAATGTTTTCTTTGTGATTTGTGAAGGAAGACATTTTGAACATACCATGTGAAATATATACACACGCAGAGAAAGAGATATCAAATTTTATTAATTTTATTCATACTAACTCAAAATCTAAAATTGAATTACACCCATTGGGCATTTAAAAAAAATACAAACAAAACTAATACCAATATTGTTTTGTCAACTAGCTCCTTGACCATTTCAAATTGTCAGTGATTATCCCATGCACGATGCAAGATGAAGTTTCTATTAAACCAAAAAGCTTAAATCTGATGGAAAGGAAACCAAATCTTCTAGGAAACGGAAACAAAAAGGATAAGAAAAACACAAATTCAGAAAAAGAAACATAATCCTGATTATCTTCACATGAAGTAACATGGTTCATGCTAACTACACGATAATGACATACTAATCAAAGTGGAATCACTTTGACATGCATGGCTTTAATTTGTTGCTTGTTGGATACAGCTTTCTTTGTGAAAGGCAAACTTTTAGTGTCCGTTACGTGTCAAATTGTTTCGTCCTTGTTTCACATAACAGGCTTTAGTTCCTTTTAGACCTCAGTAAAACCTTCCAAAAGCAGTGTTGCTAAAATGAAAACATCATCCCAAGTATACCAAACAAGTTTCCGTAATATAAGGCGGTTAGCAAATTCAACAGATAGTTCAAATTACTGTCTTGAGTTGACAGTTGGATGAGTAAAATTTAAACGTATATTTATTAAGTTTAATAGTCGTGTATATTGTTATCTAATAATAAATTATTATTTTGATAAATTTATAGACTTTTATAATTATTAATATCTTAAAAGTTGTTTTAATTAATTAATAATAATTTATAATTAGATAATAGTATAAAACTATTTTATATTGTTGATGCATGATTATAAATACAACTTTAAAAGGGTAAATTAGCTATATATTGCTCTCTTGTAAAACTTAATAGATCAATCCAATTATTTAAATTAAACTAATAATATTAGTTTAACTTGGTTGTTTAATGAGTTAGATTTTCACTGTTTTAAAAAAAAGTTTTTTTTTTTTTTTAACTTCACATCAAAATTAAATAAATTATAATTTGTTCAGTTATCAAATTGGTTTGATTCAAATTAGTCGAAAAAACCCTGAATAAAATCAACTCAATTAAATATGATTAATTCACAATTGATTCAATTTTACCATACATCTAAATCATTCCAATCAGTCAACACTACTGATCTTACACATTCTGTGTATATGTGTGCGTGACTATTTTATGTAGGACTATTTTTAAAGTTTATAAATAGTTGCCCATACACACCAAATTTGGAGAAATAGACTTTCTGATTTCATAGATAAATACATGACAAATTAAACACTATTATCAAATATCAGCATCTTCACAGGAACGTTGAAAGAGAAAGTTTCTGTAGTAAGTGATTTAAAAAGGCTATAAGTCCTCAACGCACTTGAAGGGGTAGATTAACTGGAACAAGAAAGACACTGAATTTGTTGCTTCATTATAGCTAAACCGGTGGAAAAAAAGGAAACCATGCAAGCTGGGCCTCTACCTTAAACAATGAAATGATGATAAGTGGCTGATTAAGCAAGTAACAAAGAGTGTACCCCACCATAGGACCAAGTCGAGGACGTAAGGACTGATAGTCAAGGATCTATGGACCACAATAATGCAGATAATGATGATGGATTATCGATCTGTGCTACTTAGGATGGATTACAACCTTAAAGAGACACCTAGCATGGCCCCTCACAAACTCTATAACTTAGAAATTATTATGGCCGACCGTATCGAACCCACTTCGAGAGTTTTCAAAAGTACTTAGCAACAATCCCTGTCTGGTTTACTAATGAT
>PYAF01004555.1:207309-245419 GCA_007407185.1 Glycine tomentella | reverse complement strand
TATGGACCACAATAATGCAGATAATGATGATGGATTATCGATCTGTGCTACTTAGGATGGATTACAACCTTAAAGAGACACCTAGCATGGCCCCTCACAAACTCTATAACTTAGAAATTATTATGGCCGACCGTATCGAACCCACTTCGAGAGTTTTCAAAAGTACTTAGCAACAATCCCTGTCTGGTTTACTAATGATCCATCCAAGTTCTGCATTTGACATTTTAAGTCCGTGCACATATGTTTGCACCTCCATCGTAATTCCAATTTCTTTTACCATAATAATGAGTAATTATGACAAGGTTGAAGCAATTCTTAATTTCTTTTACAATGCTAATAAACATCATTTAAGAATGCTCTATCTTTAATTAAGATTGGACAACGAAAATTTGTTTTATTTATTTATCTTACTTAAGTTTAATTAGTTATTTCAATTAATTTGGCAAAAACAAAAGTTTCTATTAAACAATCTTATGGAATTAACTTAAAATACTATTTGATTTATTAGTTGAATCTATTATTTGATCTAATAACATATAATTTATAATATATATATATATATATATATAATTTTTTATCTTCATTAATTAAATAAAAATTCTCATTTAATTACCATATTCTTTAATTTTACATTATTTAGTTTAATTATTACACTGATAATACTATTATTAAAATATTTGATTCTTAAACAAAATATAATTGTTTAGAAATATATTCTTTCTACAAATTAATTGAAAAAATCATAGGGACGAGTCCTTTTACATTATTTTAATTATATATTTATCTATTAGTTTAAGAATTAATTTTATTAAATACTTTTAATTTAATAAGCAAATTATCTTAATAACATTTAACTTTAATAAGAAAATATTTTTTCTCAGTTAACATGTAACTATCTTTTTTAACTTTTGACTAAATTATAAGTTATTTTTTCAAACACAGTCTTAATTTTTTTTTTATTTCTAATCATATTTTTTTCTCCATTTTTTTGTATCTCGTTTGTTTCATATGCAAGCAATATGTTTCAATAAATTATTTTTATTTTAAAGTTGATTATATATTAAAAAATATTTATCAAGTGAGCAAAGGATAACTTCATACCTTTAAATTATTTAAATATATTTTAAGTAAAATATATTTTAGCATCTTTTAAAAAAATATTTTAACGATGTTAAAATAAATAGAATAAATTATATATTTTAATATAAGAGTGGACGAACAGTGTAATATTCAAAACTCTTGTAAGAGAGTATGAATAAATGACATTACATGAATACTATTGAATCTAATAATCGTTCACTATGTCTGTCAAACACCGAAAGTCCGAAACACCTTTGCTAACCTGAGAATGTCAACTAGTAATTTCTTTTCATTACAAAAATTAGGTGAAACCTGACTGGAAAAAAAATTATAAAGTTACTGTTAAAATTGTGAAATTATCATAGTCCACTAGATTAATTAATACTTCATGCAATGTTGCAAATAGTTATAAATAATTACGGAACTCCTCCCATGTGTGTACTTGCAATCACTTTTATTAAAAATGTGCATACGACATTTTTTTTTACAGATATACGACAGATTTTTATTACAAAATGTCATATACTACTATATACGAATAATTTGAAGTTTAATTACTGTACATTGATGTAACATTTATCTAATAGAAAAATAAATGTTTTCCGTAGATATGTTGCAATATAATAATAATCATAACAATAGTATATATAATACATGATTGTAGATAAAAAAAATATACACGATTACTATTAAAATATTTTAACATCTAGGGAAATAAAGCCAATATGAAGTGGTTGGTAAAAAAATATCTATTATTATGCCCCTAGTTATAAATAAAAACATAATTATGAACACTCTAATGCCCCTATACAATTTAACTTTTATTAGAACAAAATTTATATCAATGAAGATATTTTAAATGTATAACATATTTTTATTAATAAATGATACAAAAAATTAAAAATAAATTATCAATCTAGAGTGACAACTTGCACAAAGATTATACAAGCACATAAGAAGTTATTTAAGTTAGAATGTGTTGTTATTTGAGGGGGGAAAATATTAAATATAGAATACTAGATCATATTTAAGTGGTTAAAATTTAAAAGGACATATCACAATTTGTTAAATACTTATCAAAAACAAAGGTTTATACGGATTAGGTCCAATCAAAAACAAAGGTTTATACGGATTAGGTCCAATCAATATGATTATAGAAAAATTTGAACATGAAACAATAAAAAATTATCAATTCTATTCATGTTTGTTCAATTTGTAGTAGGTGTTATTAACCAACCTAATCCATCTCGACCACAATCGAGGTTGGGTGTTTGGATTAAATTTTTAAAAGAATGTATATAAAAAATGGACAAATTTAAATGAAAAAAGCCACAAAAATTGGAGGAGAAAAGTAAAATATTAAAAATTGAATGAAAAACTCATAAATAAATTAAAGAGTGTAATAATTCAAAGAAATTAACTTTATTATTTTCCTTTTTAATCTCTACATAATCACTTCTCTTATTCTAATGGTTCATTTTCAAAGGAATTAATCTTCCTCATTGAAAATGATACATCACAACAACAAATTTCTATATATATAGATATATATATATATATAGACATTATATATATATATATATAATTCGGACTAAAAATAAGAAAAAATAATATTATATTTAAAATTTAAAATAAAACTTAAATTGAGATTTATTTTTTAATACAACACTTATAATATCAGACGAAGTGAGTAATAGATATATTGTATTTGTTGTTAGATTTAGAAAGAAAAAAATGAAATTGGAAATTTATTAAGCATTGTTAAATACTAAGTATTTTTTATATTTTAATATGATTAGGTTAAGTACTGTTAAAAATTTATACTCGATCAACACCCTATGTGATTGTTTTAAATTCATACATTTTAAAAATGATGCAACCCATTACGTACCCTAACCCTAACTCATCCATGAAATTCTGGTCTCAATCATTCTTTTACTTGAAATATTGTATATGTGGTAAATAGTACAAAATGAACTCAAGTAGTCTCCAAAGTCATTTAGCTTCACTTAAGCAAAGGCTACATGAACACGCTTTATTATTTTTATTATGTGTTTGGTCTAAATGAGTGAAATATCATACGACATTTAAATTTAAAATCACATTACTGCTAGGTTTACATATATAGGATGCAAATTCCAATTTTTCGTCAAACTGATTTTTTTTTCTTCCATTCTAAATTTGTTGAGCGAATTCATGAAATCTCATTTTTCATGGAGATTCAATGAGTTTGGTTTTGATACTTTCAACTAATTAAAAATTACTTTATATATAATTTTTAAAATAATTATTATAAAAATCAACAAAAGTGAATTATAGGTTAAAAACCTATATTAAAATATTATATACGTGTATGAAATAGTATATGTCAATTTTGTTGTATGTCTCACTCCACAGACTATTTACTCTTAAAAAATGTAATTCGGTATAAAAAAAAATTGAGATGTATTTCCTTTCAACGAGCACAATGTACGGCATCAGCACATCCACAAGTAATTAACTGAAAGCAATCCAACAATATACATCCTGCACTCCAATGTGATGTAATGAAAAGCACATCCATTGCACACGGTTGAAACTTGTCACACTTGTTGAAGCACGAAGTCTACAACTTTATGTGTACCAAATTAAATACGAATGGTCTTGCTTCTTGATCTAGTTAACATTGAATTTGACATCAACAAAGATATTGCCTATTAAAAAGATGCAGATAATTAATTCACTTCCTAATTGTTTGTACGAATCTTCAACTCCATGGCAATTATCACTATTTATCATAGTATTAAATTATATTCCACTCTAACTCCCAAAATAAGAAGCCGGTGAAAGAGATGGGCATAGTCTGGATGAATTGTCTGGTGAAGGACCACATATAACAGTTATTTTTTGGAACATTAGTAAAAAGAAGTTACTCCTGGCTAGATTAACTGTCGTGTAATTATTCTAACTTTGACTAGCAATCTCACATTCTAGTCCTCAATATAATGTAGTTGTGATAACTACTCAAAGAGATTTGCCTCACATGATGGTTAAACCCGGCTCAAACAATACCACCTTCGGTAAAGAATATTTGTGATTTATAAAAAAAAATGAAGCAATGACTCTTATGTCAGTTCTATAAGTATATATATCTTATCTCAACTAGAATTATTTTTATTTTCTTGTTCTGAAGCAATTGGGGATTTTAATAAGCTCATCATTTCAAGCTAGCTAGCCCTTTCAATGTCGGAAGAAACCATACTAAGAAGCTTATTAGTCATTTTTTTCCCCTTTTTCTTTATTAAGCTCTTGTTGGGGTTGCTTGGGGGTGTAGATTGGTGGCAAAGCTAAGGAAAATGATACATTTTCGTTTTTAAGAATCAAGAAAGAATTGCATGTCGGGAACTATAAACGACTTTCTGAAGAAGACATTACTTTGTAATAATTAAATGCACATACAACTTTTAAGGAACTTATTTAATGCACATAGGAAACTTTAATTTCTCACCAACAATACCATGTGAAATACTTTCAGAAACTGTATACAGACTGCATGTAAGGTTGTGCTAAATGACACTTGCAGCATAAAATCACAAGGAAACCGAGGCTATCTATATATGCAGTCTGCGATACTGCAACATGATTCCATAATTATACCGTTACAGGTTCAAGTTTTTAATTGTACATCTGCTACTTTTCATGTCATATGCATATTAAGAAGCATCGTGGCATGGAAATCCCTAAAAATTTGCATGGAATTTTAAGTCTATGGCAAATCCTAGCGTAGTTTCTGATAAAGAGTTAGTTACACTACCGTCTGCTGCGGCCAATAAATATTTCTTGTTGCATTCCTCTATCTCATTTGATCAAAACTAATTTCTCTCTTAAAAATGTCTCAGATTTCAATAATAGATATACTGCCATTCTTACTTCTTACAGTACGAAAAACGTACAAAGTAAACCATAAAGATAGCCACAGTCACAAATATAGTAACCTATGTAACCTGAAATAAAGCTTCTCCTTTACCTCCTAAAGAAAAAAAATGGCACTGGCACGTTCTGATCTTCTAAAAAGTGTCACTTCAATTTGTTACATGATTGATTCCCCAACACACTCCTATCTAGCTAGCGCTAGCCCCTCTCACTGGGGCACATTGTTTGCTACATTCATAATCAGAAATTAACTCATAATGGTTCATATTATATGCATCACTCATAGAAGCAAAAGACGCGATAGATCACAGGTTTTTCAATAATATTGAAATTTCAAAGCCTCAACGACAAGTCAAGTTGGCTCATATCCTCCTGAACATGTTCAGAAGTATAACCCCTTGACCAGGAAGAAGTTACCCCTACCCCTTCCTTGGAACCATAACTGAACTCTTTTCTTCCACCAAGCCTCACAAAACTTTGTCCTTGGTTATCCACAACCCCAAGAGCACGACCAAGATGGTGTGAAGCACCGAAGTTTGATCTTTGCTCCGGTTCTCCATAAGATTGCATGCTTGAACTCAGTTCCCTGCTCTTCTTGGCCAGTGTCCTTTCAAGCTTGTGAGCATTTTGATGACCCCCTAGCGCTTGAGAGCTATAGAACTTTCTCTGGCAATAGTTGCATGAGAATATCCGTGGCTCAACGGGACTAATAGGTGAAGGTGAAGATGAAGAAGAAGAAGATGGCTCAAGAAGAAGATCTAGGTTGAGATGGTTCTCATCATCTGGTTGGCTTAGGTGAAGAGAAGAATTGGGGTTATGGAAATTCATGGCTTAGGTGAAGAGAAGATGGTGTAAAAAGGTAGTGGTAGTGGTTCAAACTTCAAAGTGTAGTATGGAGTAAGAAGTGTGGAAAAGAAAGCAATATAGAGCAAAGGATATATGATGCGAAGTGGGGGTGAGAGGATCTTTATGTAATATAAGAGTCTCAAAGGTTCACTGTTCCTGCAGACATAAATAGTAGTATATTGAGTGAAAGAGTGAGAGTATTGAGTGAGATAAAGGGACATGTATCTGCAAAATCAATGGAGAATCAAAGAGGTTGTCGCCTTCATTAATGGCAGAGTTTGGATCCTTTGTCGGTCGATGGCCAAAAAATAATGTTATGGGGTACCCCGTATGAAACCCACCGAGAAGATTAATCAGGTTTATTTGTATTTTAACTTTGTTTCTGTCTTTGAAAATGAGTGGACGTTCAATTTAAGCATATAATCAGAAAATTTTAACTAGCACTGTTGTGACCCCTTGTCAACAACGAGTTTAAACTCAAATCATGCAGTGTTCCATCAATGTTCCCATTTTGGAATTACAAAATGGGCAAGATAAACCTCCTTGACTCGACTAAACAATGAACATGATTGGAGACTATTTTTACATTTTTGTCTTAAATCAAGGACGTACTATACCTATGTTCTACTCTGGCACTATCTGTCCATAGTGGATTGGACAATGAACCCGTTTTAACGAAATTGGCGGCTTAGATTAATTAACTAATATTGAAGCATTCTGCTCATACACATACACCTCGTATGAATTACGAGTCTATATATATGCAGAATTTTTGGTGAATAGTATAATCAAGTAATTATACATGATCATTCATATTTTTTATACACTTAATAAACATTTATTATTATTTTTATCTCTTTTCATATGTCAAATCATATTATTTATAAAACCTCTAATTTTTTTATTTTTATGTCTTTCTCACCAGATATCTATTAGCATAATAGGTGTTCATTTATAATTTTTCTAGTCTATATGTAGAATAATCAAGTTGTATAGAAGCAATGTATATCTGTCTGTCCATGTATGTATACATATAATAATAAGTACAAAGGCTACTCAATTTGGGTGTATTCAGTCAATAATGGCAGACCTACCAATAATCCATATTTTCCCTTGGACTTAATTGAATTTACATAATATGCATTATTACCATCAGAACCCAATACAAAGCACGCAATTACTTGCCAATGAGCGAATATATCCCTCTACCGATAAATAATATTTTAAGGTGTGAGGTGTAATTTAAAGGGTGAAGTGCGTATTTATACTTTTTGATTAAAAATGAAAAAATTTAGATAAACACCCTGTTGTTATTTAACACCTAGTTGAGAGAGGGAAAAAAACAAAAATATAAATGATACATAATGATGTAATAAAAAGAGGAAGATAAAGAAAAATAAAAAATATTGATAATGTGTCTAAAATTATGGATATTCATTTATCACTTGTTCTTACCAAGTTCATTAGGTAAATAGCTCGATCTCCGCTTTCATCTAGTGTTGGTATGATCTTCAATCTCCTTCTTTTATGTGCGATGGGGTTATAACTAAAGGGAATTTGACGATCAAGTCAATTAAGCTTGAGATATTCGTATATTTGAGGATGAGTAAAAACGTATATTTCTTATGGGGTTCTCAAGTACATGTATCAAGTGAAAAAGAAGTTACCTTTCATTAACTATTTCTTACTGGTACATCGTGTGTGCTTTTGTCATGTAGATCATGTCTAGACATATTTGAGTATGGGACACATGCTTGAATATAGGATATTTGTTCGACTAGGTATAGAGTTTATAGTTTGTTGAGTATAAATCAAGCTTATGATCTATATGCTACACAAGTCTCCCTAGCTCCGAGTTCAATAGGCTTCGAGTTCAATATAAATGAGAGAGATTAATGTATATGTTGAATATACATCGAGCTTATGACTTGTACGGTACATCACTAATCTTAAAAATTAAGAATAAATATAGTTAGACACCCCAAGTGCTATTTTTCACCTAATGAGAGAGGAAAAAAAACAAATAGATATCATAGGTGATTTATAATGTGTTAGAAAAAAAATGAAAGATATTGATGTGGTACATCCTTAACTTTTATTAAACATGTCTATATACTTTATAATAATTTTTAGAGTTTAATTTTAATGTACTTGATCCATATTTACATTATTATTCATTCACAAATCATCATTTAAATTATTTTAAGATAATTATTTTAAAAATTAATAAATTTATCATATATAATGAGTTATAAATGAATGACTTTATAAATTTTTTTACACCATTAATGTATAACTCTTTTTCTCTAATTTTAATAATTTTTTGGTTTTTCGATTTTCCTTTTACCGTACATCCTCGCTTTAAAAAGAATCAAATAAATAAAACGGCAGGGTAGCTTGTACATACATAATTCCTAAATGTCGATGTGCAGTGAATTTCGTACACCCTTTGAATCCATCTCTCTTAACATTTACAGACCTGACTCTATTGAATCTGTATTGATGACTTTGCCTTCAATTTCATCACTTATAGTCAGTGCCAGAATGGAGAAACAGGTAGTTCTATCTAGCTCTGTACTCTGGCTTTGGCACGATGCCATTATTAATTAGCACCAAACTTACTCTTCTATCTTTCTTTCTCTCTCCTTCCCTCCCACCCTGGTTCAGTGATTTTACAAATTGTTGACTGGACCAAGCACATGGGAGATGGAATTATAAAATGAGACATTATGTTTATATAATTTCTTTATACTAAAATTTGTGTAGCATAGAAAAAAGTGTGTGATAAGATGAAATATGATAGAAAAAAATAGTATTATAAAAAGTTATTGTATAATTTTTATAAGATTGTTGCGTAGCAGACAAATTAAATTCGAACTGTCCTCCTACACAAGTATTTGTTATAGCACAAAATCCCCATCACAGAATAGGCTTGAATAATTTAATGGTAAAACATGATTGAGGGATCATAATCTTGTCATCGGCTATCATTGCGGAGAGGCTTGTCTGCAAATCACAGACACAGAATGAACCAAGAAACTACGTCCTGTTGCCGTATCAGTTACTTGGTCTTAAGATTCCGAAGCTAAGTAAACATTAATTCTTGTGCAAAACTAAACAATATCCAGTCAGTCAAATGGGATGTTTCCCTTCGTACTTGAACAAACCTACATTAATGATAACTAGGTTCCATGTATATGCAGTTTAATGTTAATTCAACTCAGAAGAAAATACAATTTTAAGGGATTGTCTGGTAGACATGTTACACACAACTGCACTAATCGCTGCAACTTCAGTTCTTTAAATTAAGACACTATAACATGACCGTGATAAGAAACCACGGTTATTGTGATGATGTATATACTATGTACCAAAAAGGTGTGCTTAATTATGATAAATAAAAAAATGTTCAATGCGAGTTAGCATATAAATGATTAAAGATATGATATAAAGTCTCACATTTCTAATGAATGTGGCCGGGTTCAAATTTTCATGATGTCACTTTAATTTGTCTAATTGGTGGTAACTCTTCCCACCCTGTCCGTTAATATTATTATATTATAGTGTCTTCTTATTCTACAACTCTTGATTATATATATATGTGTGTGTGTGTGTGTTCCATGAGTGTTGTGTTCTCCATAAGGTGCGATCGATGATATTTTATTTCTTATTTCCTTTCTCCACTTGTTCCCAGTTAGCTAGTCTTCATTTTATCCAAAAGTTGAAATTTATCCTTTCTAAATAGAAAATAAACAGAAAATATAAACTAGAAAGATAAAAGAAAATACAATTTACTGAAATGATATACCTAAATGCATTATAGATATATCATAACAATATTACACGCTTATCATATCACAGTGTATTTTAATCTAAGAGAAATGTTGGTTTAGACCTGTTCAACTGTAAAAGTTGGTTTCAATATGTTCAACTGTAATATTTTGGCAACCCAGTTCTCAGCTTTCAAAATGCTTTTTATTGATGTTTTATTGTTATATATATAAGCTTGCTAAGCTAGCTTAGTGTTAAGACTTAAGATGCAAGGTTTAAACATGAATTGCGACAGGATATGTGTGTTCTTTACGGGTTCTGAGATCAGAATGGAATACGGGTGTAGATTGAATTGCCAATTGAGCTTCTTCTTTTTTCCAATTGAACTTTTTTTTTTTGTTCCAAACTGTACTACTTTTGAAGTATCCAGAATATCATGCGACGGAATACGGATTCTCTTTGTATTGAACTACAGGCTCTCTTGGGTGCCAAATTTGTTTGGCCCATTTGTTTTATTAAAAATAGATCTCTAGTAACACGACTGTATACTTGATGTATTAAAATACCATTATATCAACCTCTTTTTTGACTAAATAAACACCAAAAGGATTTCTGGCTTTGGCGCGGGCATTATATGACATTTCCTCCAACCCTCTTAGCTAGAAAAAGAATAAAAAAAAACTCACAAGGAAAGTCTTAACCACAAGATTAAGGGCGTGCATGTGTCAAGGCCAATGCTTAAGATCCACAGTCATCTCATGTTCTTAAATTTTGTAAAAAAAATTAAAATTATTTTTAATTGAAATTATTAAATGATAATTTTTATTATATTAATTATAGTTAATTTGTTAGTAAAATTGTGAAATTCAAAAATATGTATAAGAAAAATTATTTTACATTTAGGTTGGCCCAGTGACTAGGGAACAATAAATGGAAAAGGGGAGAAAGATAACTTATTTGAATCCCTCTAAATAACATTTCTAATAAAATTAATAAATTAACATTTATCGATAAAAAAATTAAAAAATTATCAATCCAACCAAGGAAATGAAAGAATTCAAGTTTCTATTTCACCATTTGGTTTTCTTTTTGAGAAAAAAATTACTTTTTTTCACCTAACAACAGATAAATTCCAATCTATTTCTAACCATCATATTGTTTAATATAATTTCTTCACAGATAGGTAGAGTAAAGTAGTTGTTTAATTTAATTTGAAACCATTATCCTCTGAAGGAACGCCTTAATGTTCGCTTTGTCTTCGCTATATGGTGTCAACACCATGCCTTGGGTGTCTAAGACATTGGTATCTCACGCACTTTGGCCTTAATGAGGAGAATCAGGAGATCGATTGTTACAATCACAGAAATGACCTTTAATTTAATAAACTTTCTGTTCTCCGTATATTTTTCTGATTTCAAAACGAAAGTCTGAAAATGTTTATTGAATATATATTTGTTTTGTGTGTCGAGATATTTCCAACCAAAAGCCAAAAGGACTAATGATCCTTCCAAAACAAACTAAACAACCCTTTAATTAATGTACCCATATCATAAGGTTCTATGCTATGTGAAGCTAAAGAGGTGCAATATGAACACCTTTTGAGGAGATCATCCATCTTAGTATTATTCTCACCTAAACATGCTTAGTTTTGATAGATTTGATGTATTAGTATTTGAATGATCGCACCCAAATTAAACCATCCATCTAATTAAATAACATTTTTTTTCAATTTTTTAAAAATATTTTTAAGCCCGACTTGGTAATGATTATAGATTTGTAGTGGGAGAGAGAGACATGGGATCGAAAACTGCAAAGCCTAGTGACAACATTGATGAGATGGAAGCAAAGTCTTTTGTCTCACGTTTAGATATGAAATATATGAGAAAAGCATAATCATATAAGAGGTTATTGATGTTGGAATAGAAGGGTAAACTAAAATCTCTATTGGATAAGAATGTGAAGATTGAACTATAAATAAGTGAGAATAATATCTATAAATTTAAATCTTAAAATTTTGGGTTAAGATGTGGTACTAGGTTTATTTATATGGTTGTTCATGACCACATTGGTATAAATCTTCTCATAGTCACAAGTAGTGTTCTGAAATCCGGTCTGACTTAGTCGATTGGACCGGGACCTAGTGATCTAATCGGACCGGTTCCCCTATTGAACCGGTTGTATAGTTGATCCGGTCAACCTTGACCAATTGTTATTTTGGATTTTGGATGAATTTTTCTTACTCAAGTAATGTTAATTATATACTTTATATATAACAAATACACATATAATTTGAATTTTAATATGTATCAGTTCAAACCGGGTCAATTACTGACCCACTGGTTAGATCACTGACTCGTTATCTCGACCGAATCGAGTTTCATAATTATGATGGTCACTAGGCTAAAGTCAAAGGTTAATTATGTGGATAGCTTGAAACATATTCCTTCCACATAAGGTTTCAAATATTTGCAATTTGGATGCTCTTGTTTCTTCAGTCAAAAGCACTCTTGAAGTCCTTTTAAAGAGTGACATATTGTTCCTGTGTAAAAAAATAAAGCATGTCCTCGAATTGGTTTTCAGGATATATGGACTCGTGAATTTCTTATTAACGATTGATTCATGAATTCCACATATAAAGTTATTTGAAGAGGTGTCCTATGAAAATTTCTAAGCACTCTATATGGAGATAACCTTAACTTCAGCTGTGTTTTTACAAATTTATATTTTTTTTTTTATTGGATGTGAAACTAATGTTCAATTTGAAACTTAATAACACTTGGTCATACTAACCTTAACTTTAGCTTCAGTACAAGTTTGGGTAATCTAGATAACCTTTTCTTCCCTCCGCCACTCCTCCAAAAATATCCAACCCTGTAGGTTTATGTGAGCCAAAATGCTTTTACAACATTTAATGATACGACAAACCCTTGAATCCTTTTGCTATATGGGAAGTCATGATTTTGAATTGGATCCATTCATAGACCATCAAGTACTAGATTTTTATTGCTACAGCTCTAAGTAGAAATTTACCTAATCAATGTATAATTGTGACACTTTGAAATTACCTTTCTCTTCTTTAAAGGAGGCTAGAGTTTTGTCTCTCATAGGAATATAGGATGGTATATATTGTGTCGTCTCCTGTTTTTTTTTTTTTTTTTTTATGCATGGGGAGAGGCGGGGTGTTGCTTTAGCTAGGCCAAAACAGATATTGGTTATTCTAGTTCATTTTGGAAGAAACCGGAACCTAAGTTTTCTCCTTTCAACTTGGAAGACTAAAGCAATTGGTGGACCACACCGGAACCGAAAAATCTGAATGTTCAAGCGAATAAAGAAGAAAATAATCTTCCAATCCAGTTATCTTCAATTGCTGCTTCATTAATCAACAGATTAGTGATTCCAATAGTATTCTTTTTCAGGTCCAATTGAGATTAGTCATCTTATACAAATTTAATTATGCACATGTCTAAGAGTTAGAGTGCTTCTTATACTCTTTATTAAAAATGTCTTTTGTTGTTTGTTATACACAGGTATATAAGGCTTTTGCATGATCTCATTTTGATGCTTCTTTCTATCTATTAATTTTTCCATTCTTTTTTATGTATAATCTAGATTAGCCAAAAAAGGTGCATCTGATTGTATCAACATAATAATGTTCAAGCTGAGAATGATAGACTGGTAGTCATGGTTAAAACTTGGGATGCACCTGGGCTTAATGATTTTAGTGGCTGATGAAACCATTTGATAAATGTTAGAAATATAACACTTGAATTTAGTCCCAACAAGACGCCGCAGGTGAAGGACCTAAGGAAGGACGTTGTGTTTGATACTCGAGAGTAGACAGTGCAACTAGAGCAATAATTATAGGGAGAAAGAACTTTTAATTTATAAATTTAAATGAAGTGTGATTGAAAGGGAGATATATTTACTTTATTTAATAATTTTTTTTATAAAACTCAAATTTAATACATTTAATTGTTAAATTGTATATGTGATATTATTTTGATGATCATACATATTAAATTTCAAATAAATTAAACACTAATAGCATTGCAAAACAATTTTCATTAACCAACGATTTAGCGTTGGATTAACTTTCGTTAGTATATTTTTCTTTAATGAAAGTTAAACTACCAGTATAAATATTGTGAGGTTATACTAATAATATGATATCAATTTTATTAGTATAAAATATTTATATATACTATCAATATCTTAAATATATTATTAATATAATATATCATATTATTAGTACAAATCTTCAAAGTCTATATAATAATTTAATTTTCTTTAAGAAAGTATTATATTAACGAAGTCAATCCTAACACTTGATAATTTTTATCTGTAAGTAAATAATTTTATATATAGTTTGTCTGTATTATACGACGAAGTGTCATTTCATATAAAATCTTGTAAATTTGATAAATATAATCAAAAATTTCCATCAAACTATTGAATATATAGGTGAAATCCAATGTCTAATTAAAAAAATTGTTAAACATAATAAATTTAAAAAACGCAAGCGAGAGGGAAGGGGCAGGAAGGGAAATTTATTGAGATAAATTATGAGTGTTCCATCTATATTTAACGGGTTATGATCAGTTGAATGTGAGAATTTCCCGACTGCAGAAAGAAAATCCAGATCCGGCAAGAAGAGAGAGGAACTCACTTCCAAAGATTTTTTTTTTATTTATTATTACTTACTTTAGATTGTGGTACATATGAAAAACATATTTTTCGCATAATTCCATTAATGTCAGTAAGGACAAAATGTATACGTGAAGCCGAGCCCGCATGTTTGCAATAATAAGGGTACAAATCATATTCCTCAACTGTGCAAATATGGGCGACTCTGTAGAAGTAAAAGGATCCAACTGTTCTAGGAGAGAAACGACAAAGACATGTAACTTTTGTTTATCCTGAGAAATTGTATTATAATAAATATAATAAAACATTTTTATGTGATCTATGTAAATTTAAAACTTTTATCAACATAGAATTTGTTACAAATTGCATTGGATATTTTTTAGGTATTTAACTTAATATTTTTGGTGAGAGTGGAATTAATTTGTGTCAATCTTTATGATATTTGGATTTAAGATCAAACTTGATTGTTTTTTAATATCTTTCTACAATTTGACTCTAAAATAGTAAAGAAAGAAAGATGCAACTAAAGTTAAAAACAAGTAAATTACAATGAAAATAAACTTAAAATAAACTAAAAGAAAGAAAAAGGAGTAGAAGAGGAAAGGCAATGAATTTAAATAATTGGAAATATAAAAGAACAAGAATGTAAATCAAAACAAGATAACTTGGTAAAAAATGTAATAATATATATATATATATATATATATATATATATATATATATACACACAATTGGAAGCATACATGTGGCTCTTAGAACCAATACTCGTGTGAGACGCATTAGGAAGAGTGTTTGTGTAATGTGTTTCAACAATGTAATGGTCAAGAAATTTGATACAAACGCCGTACGTGTTGAATTGTTTATGATCGAATAATTAAGATTTTGATATTTGTCACTTTTTTTTACAGCTTGATATTTGTCACGTGATAACTATTAATAATTGTCTTTTCGATCTTGAAACTTCATCATTTTTATATCTTCAAACTTGGCTGCTTAGTTTTGATTTCGATCTTGAATTGATTTCTTCTCAAAGTATTAATCATTCTTTTAGTATGATTCAAATCAATTCGAGACTTTACATATCATAGCCTTTCGAGAAAATTTGACCGACCAATTTGAGAATGATATTTCCAACACTTAAAAAAATATTTTAATTTGACACCAATAATAATCATATTATTTTAAAAGATCGATTATCAGTATCATACTTGATTAGTAATATATTCCCATTGACATCATCAATCCAGAAGATTAGATACCAAGAAACATCCTTCCCCAGTACTAGCTACTGTACAAAGATGGTACCGACTTTAACAAGTTGATCATATAAGTAACAAAAAGATTTGTTGTTGATCAATCAAGTAATAAATGAAATTATTTACGCCACTTGACTTAATATTTTCATTGTTTGAAAAGATTTGTTGTCTTGGTAGCTAGCTTAATGTAAATTCTTTTTTTTTTTGGTAATAATGTGCTTAATCTAAATTCATGTTTTCTCATTTTACAGTCTAATAAACCATCTTAATCTTGTCTCTTAAGTTTCTCAAATTCCATCTTGATTAATGTGGTAAGCTCCTTCTTTTTGAGAAATTATTAAATAATCTTAAATTAACATGTATAGTCAAGTTTTTAAATTTATAAGAAATAATTAATAATAATCAACTATTTCATGTGTTTGTGAAGATTAACTTGGATCATTATGGTTCTTGACCATGTAATAATTTTGCTTTGTTTTCTAAACTATTGAAATTCGTACAATTCTATAGAATCCGGGCAGTGAGATTGGCCCCAACTGAAACTACACCACCTCCTCGATCACTGAAATGTTTAACTTTGGTGTCAAAGCTGTTTGGATAAATATACTGGACACTCAACTACACCACTAACTCTATGTCAAACGTATCTCTTTTAAACGTCTAATATGAGAGCCATTCATCTGTCTCCATTGGCCTCACTCAGTTTTTGATAACTTGAACAGGCTTTATATTTTGGCCTTATACGGAAGATTTGTTATGAACGAGCAGAAGAAGCTAGCTAGCAAAATCATTAGAAAAAAAGCGTGGAGTCGTGGACCATATCTATCAGTTTGTGCTAAGAGCTCTAGCTAGCTATTAGACTAGGTAAGGTGGACGTGTATAGGTAGTGGCTGTGATAGAATTTAAAAAAAAAAAAAAAAAAAAAAAAAAAAAAAAAAAAAAAAAAAAAAAAAAAAAAAAAAAAAAAAAAAAAAAAAAAAAAAAAAAAAAAAAAAAAAAAAAAAAAAGATAAGGACTAACATGTGATGAAACTAGAGTCCCATATGCGGGTCGAATTGAAGATGGAAATATGGCTTTGGCTTTGTAAGTAAGATAATAATAGGTGGCAGACATAAGAGTGAAGCTAGTTGACAATAACAGACAGAGTCATCTTGTTGGATAGATGAGGTGTTACCACTTAACAATTTCCACTTTATCGACCTATCTTCCCTCAGTTGGAAGTGGGTATTGGAAATTATTTGGTTTAAATGTATACGGGGTTAATACTGAAATTTATTTGGATTTATATCTTAGACATATGTATACTGTATGTAAAATATATAAATTTAGGCATTTTCTTGATAGGATAATTCTTTATACATTGAAAGTACTGTGTTGTCTGTTATTAACGTAAGATATGATTGCGCCTCTTTTATTTAGACTATTGAGTAGTAATTACTAATTACTTTTAAGAAATACTATTAGAGCAGTAATGATTGACCACTTAACTAATCACTATAACAGTAAGCCTTTGTTCTGAACCATCCTTAACAGTAGAGGCCCAATAAAACCGTGAGCTATAGCCCAATATGAGCCCAATAATCAAGCCCTTAGCATTATCTTCCCCTAATTGTACATTACTTTCTAGTATACTCATACTTTGATAAAACCATCCACTCACTTCGGTGTCGGAATGTTTACACTTACCACCAACACAGAGATTGTCAGCAACAACCAGGAGTCCAAGCACCCTGCCCACTCTTATAATTCGAACAGAATTTTTCTTAAAAATAGTTAATTGTCTAAGACGAATAATGTATAAATAGTGGGAAAATAATGATGCTCCATTATCAAAATGTGTTGAATATGTATTGACTGAGAAAGTTATTTTAATATAAAATTAAGAGAAAGTATAAATCTTTCATTGATAATAAGACATATTTTTAAGCAATGATATGACTTTTAAATAATTTTTAGTTTTATCTTGAACGGGATAAATATTAAGAAGATTTTTTATCAATGGACTATCGAGTAAATCACATAAATGAATTGACACAACTTAATTGTTGGTTGATTTAGCCCATTTAACCATTGTCATCAACATGCTCCAGTATATTGTATCATCGTGCTCCACCTCTTTAGGGGGTCATGGGACAGACTGCATTGCCTTCACCACCAACTCCATTGAACTCACTTGAATTAGTAGTCATAAGGAAAAATCGGTTTTAATACCAATTATTGGACAATCAAGGACGATAAACACTAAAAAGATTTTCACCAATGAACTATTTTCTCCTCTCTTTAATAAGGTTCAACTTTCTCATTATTATCCAATATAAAACTTCACCTCACACTTATATTTCAATGATATATAATATCTTGAACTAAACAAGTGAATTATAAAATTACATTTTAATTGAATTTTATTGATTATATGAATTATATCTCTTCTTGTGGTGTTTATTAGGTTCAGTTTGTTTGGAAAAAAAATTATTCTTATCAATTTTTTAAAAAATTTGGAAAGAAAATATCCCAAACTAGTTACTAGTTTTTTATTTAGTAACAACATTTGTACAATCTTTTCTTTATACCCCTCTTTCACTACTCTTTGGGCAATAAATAAGAAACAAAATCTTTTGTTTTATTTTCTAATAAAAAGTATAAAAATGAAATAAATATTTTTATATGCAAATAACAAATTAGTTCTCTCTTCTTTTTTTTTTTTGCTTTTCTTTCTTTTATATTTTGTTTGAACTTTTCTTTTGTAGTCCATGAAAAATGAAAGGTTGGGCCATGGGCTTGAACTCTTACTTCACTAAACCTAGACCATTAAGCAGGAAAGTTAAACGTCATGATCGGTTTTTCCTAGCGACTATAATCTTTTTATATAAGGCCCCTAGATTTTGGGTTATGAAAATAAAACAGATTAAAAAAAATTGTATTGGACAAGTTGCTCCTATTAAAATTTAGAAATACTCTTGAAAGCTCTGGTTGACTGAAGAGTTGGGATGATGATTTATCATCAAAGTCACACTATGGTTGATTCTAGTTCTAGAATTGCTTTTAGTTTTGTCTTCCTTTCTTTTACATTTTCATGCTTGGCATGCGTACTATCGTATAGTGTACATTTGTGTTTTTCAGCCTTTTTGTCTTTTACATTTTCTTGCTTGGCATGCGCACTATCGTGATTCGTATTGTGTATACATGTGTCGCTCAGCCTTTTGTCTCTCTTTGTTCTCCGGTTTTTTCCTTGGGACTGCCATAGTGCTGTTAGCCTTTATATCCAGGGGTGTTTGTGATTAGTTTGGATTGATTAATTTTGAGTCAAGAAACTATTCATCCAAAGATCAAAAGACTTAGTTCCATTCAGTTTGGATGACTTTTTAAAATAATTCAATATATCTTATCCAATTTGGTTTAGATTGAATGGATGATTTGGTTTTTACCATTAAATACCAACACATCCTTACATCTATACTTGAAATCAAGTATAAAAATAAATTTCTCTAACGACCTTAGTAGTTGTAGAAATATGAAATTCTTCATATATAGGCTAGACTAGTTAAATTGTAGGGGGTGTTACAATGTTTTCTCCACAATGTGCTGAATTTTAATTGTAGAAATGTGCTAAATTATATGAAATATGAAATTCTTTTTAGTTCACTACTAATTTAGTATACAGATTGCAACAACTTGCTGAATTTTAATGTGCTCATGCTGTAATATAGAGTCTGGTCTTCGATATATACAACATTATACGTTACACATGAATAAATTCATACAATATCATGAGTATGTTTAAATACAAGTCTAGAAATATTTTTAAGAATTTTTTGATTGAAAAAAGTTTTATATTTTTAATAAAAAAAACTCTCAAAAATAATTGTGACTTGTATTCAAATAAATCCTATATATATTTTTTGATAATGAGATATAAAATAGGAACAAAAAACACAACAGGAAGGGCCTGTGGTGCGGTAGGTAAAACAGCTACGATTTTCTTCTGTCACAAGGACCTAATTGGCCACCACCAAACCTTCGTTAAGTCTTGCAGTTAATACCTTTCGCAGAATTTTGCCTGAGGGTGCTTTAGGAATAGAGTCCGTGAAAAAAACTCTACCTATTCTCTTGTAAAATACCACCTGAAAGACACACATGCTCATTAGCCCCAATAAAACCAATTACAACCATATAAAATATATATAAGTGATAGTTCATCAATATTCTATCTCCTATTTTTAATTACAAGAGCCATATATACCATAAAGCGGGATCACTGAAGCTATTGCTTCAATGATATGTGAGAGAAAAAGAGAAAGATAGATAAAATAATAGCTGAATATGTATTGGTGGGATTGCTTTTGCATAGCATTAATATAAATAAATAATTATTAATTATAACAGAAATGTTAAACTGATCCTTAAACTCCTCATGTGCCAATAAAAAAAGAAAAGAAACCAATTATGCTGGAAAAGAAAACCTGTTGTGAAATGTATTTCTTGATTTCATCCTCGGTAATCTCAGAACCATTTGACCTTACAACAAATGCAACTGGAATTTCTCCGGCAGCTTCATCTTTCATGCTGAAACCAACACCGATGATATTAGTCATTTTCAGAGATTACTAATAACTATATATATGAGTGTATGTAAGGCTGTGTTTGTTAAGCGCCATAGAAATAATTGAGCGGAGACGGAACTGTAAGTTGGCGGTTTGGTACAAGTCATTTAGCTGAGAAATAAGAAGAGTGTCGTGGGTTCCACGTAGCAACATTCAGTCATCATAGCCGTTAACAAAGGCCAAAAAGTCAGTTATACCCTTTTAAATCTCTAATTTCACGTAACATTAACTATTTTAGAGGATATTCTTGTTATTTTATGCCAACTAGATAAGTTTATAATATTATTTATATTCTATTTTTCACTTATTTCTTTTAAAGAAAACAACAAAACATATCATTTTATTTCTACTTCTCCTTTTTTAAATTTTCTATTTTCTATTTTTTTCTTTTAAACCAAACATAACCTAAAGAAGATAGAGGACAGTTTTTTCCAGCCAAAAAATTTACTGCAAATATTTATAATGAGACAATTAAATAAAACAAAAAGGTAAGAAAAAAAATAAGGTTGTTGGGGCTTTTTTATACACAAAAATGAAGGTTATTTGTCCTTTTTTTAATAGGGGGTTGCTTTTCCCCCAAAAAAACTTACTGAAAATATTTATATTTATACAATTAAACATAAAAGTCATGAAAACCATAAAGGTTGTTGGGCCTTTTGTAGGGGGGGTTTCCCCAAAAAATATTTACTGCAAACATATATAATTGAGACAATTAAACAAACATAAAAGTCAGATGAAGAAGAAAAATGAAAGTTGTTGGGCTTTTTCTAATAGAAGGTTGTTAAAGATATTAGGTAACCAACTTACCCTACAACGGCAGCATCAGAAATGTTTGGGTGAGCAATCAACAATGCTTCGAGCTCAGCAGGAGCTACTTGGAATCCTTTGTATTTGATCAATTCCTTTAACCGATCAACAATGAAGAGTTCATCATCATCATCAATGAAACCAATATCTCCTGTGTGTAACCATCCTTCTCTGTCTATAGTTCTCTCTGTAGCCTCTGGGTCATTTAGATATCCTGACCAACCACAAATTGAACATATCAAGAAATGAAGAGTAATGGTATTTTTTTTGTAACATATTGCCTTTGACAAGACTTAGGCTAATTAAATTTAGGTTTATGGAGTTTTACATTTATTATTTTATAATCAATTACACATTTTATAGTCAAGTAATAGTCAGGTGCTCGCTGATAACCTACTTCATAGACCTATCTATTTTCATGCTAAAATGGTGTGACTCTTGGTAGCTGTGGAGCATATGAGTGACTTACACGTTCTAAATGATTAAATAATTGTGTCTATTGGACCACGTAATGTCATCATTGTGGGAAAAACAGGTAAATGAGTTAGGTGAGGATGTGGACTTCGTTTGAGTGGTGAGCGAATATACGACTAGAGACTTCCAAACAAAGCTGGCACAGACCTTCCATGTCATCTTTCACTTACAAGTTTACTCACCTACCAAACTGTTTGGGGAATTTCTTTATATCAATGCCTTCAGGCTTCAAGATTCCATGTTGAACCGCTACATGAGGACTATAAATTACCCAATTTCGCACAAATGTTTTGACATTATGCCATTTGCTGTTGAATTTAGATATTTGGTGTAGAGTAATTATTCCATTTTGGTGGGGATTTATTTATTACAAGCCATACAAGTTTCAACAACTGTCAATGAGGGTAAAATAAAGAAAATTAAGAATTTTATAACTATATAAAATGAATTGAGTAAGTGAAACTTTATCTAAAAACTCAATTTAAAAAAAAAAAGATTTGAGATACTTTTTGTAAATTCAATTTGCTAATTTAAATTTAACTTGAACTTAAATCTGTAAACTTTAATCCAACCATCTACTAGGATGTTTCCCAAATTTAATTTTCCAAGCTTCTTCATCACAGACAATTTACTAGCTTCAAAACAAAATGAGTTATTAAAGCTTCAACTCAGAAAATTAATTTACTAACAAAATATTTATACCTATAATATGAGGGGAAACATGATCGAGAGACATATCAACACGGCTATTGAAAATATAATAAGCATGCAAGTGCTGCCACAGTTTATATTATTATTATTATAGAATGTTAGCAATTGATATGAATATGATAGGATATGATCACAGTATCAGATACGACATACGTACCTCCCTTAACGGAGTGGAGAACCAGAATTATCATATGCTCATGTGACTCTTACTCATTGCTACTTGTTAGTGGGCATGCGCAATATTTTTTTTGTATAAGAATAAGAATAAAATCACACTTTTTTAAGAGTTTATTTAACACTTTATTTTAATTTTGAACGTATATAACTGAAAAGTAAAAAATCACGTATATATCTTAAACTAAGTAATAATTTTTGAAAATAATTTAACTTTTAAACTTAAAAAATTATTGTACTTCAACATAAATTAAATTCATTTATTTATATATCATACACATAATAATTAACCCTCGGTAAAATCATTGTCGATGGTTTGGTGGCTGATTAAAGCTGCTTCACACGTTTGAGGCGCTGAAACTTTTGTGGAATTCACACCTTGATAAGTGTACCACACATATTTATCGTCCCCATCACATCTAGAAGCCATATTATGATAATAATAACAACAATAGTGCTCTAAACTAAAGCAACCAAATCCACCCAATCTTCTGCTCCACCGAGCTCACAATCACAACAACTCCACTTAGACTTCTAAAAGGTTAATACAAATTTAAATACTTAACACTAATATAATCAATATACTTTACAAAGATTAACATAAATTTTAAACATTATATATCAATTACCAAATTTCTTGGGAATGAACTAAGAGTGTGCTCTCCTACAAAGATATCTTAATATGAAAATGACAATTGATTCAGATGTTTAAACCAAATCTAGTGCTATCAAAGAAGACCTTTTGACCAGTCGATGAAAAAACATCTCAATTAACTATTATAATAAGTGTTTCTCGGAAATCATAAGATGATTTGGTGTTAGTGGCCGGGAAGAAACATAGGAATTGGAGTCATAAGAAAGTCAATAGTTCAAATCTTTTTACTAATATAACATACTAACAATTAACATTTACGAATTAAAAAAAACTAATGTTTCTCTCTGATTATACTACAACATACATGACACGGCCTCTGTGATATATATTTAAGATATGCGTTAAAGTCACACGATGATGTATATAAGTCATAATAAATGTATGAAATAAACATTAAAACATGTATACGAATACGATGATATACCTTTCATGACCTTTGCGCCTCTTATGCAAATTTCACCGGATTTGTTTCTTGGAAGTGAATCACCGGTTTCTGTATCCACGATTTTCATCTCAGCGTTTCTCACAACGGTTCCGCAAGCACCTGGTTTAATCTTAGAGGGTTCTTTTGCAAATGCCATGCTAATGGCAAGTGGTCCTTCTTCTGTCATCCCATATCCCTGTAGGTAAAAAATTATAAGTAATTCTCCCATTTTCTTTTCCTTTTCAGTTTATTAAAATCACAGGAGACAAATTTTGTTTTCAAATAACTATGGTTTCATTTAAACGCAATAATAATAATAATCTATAACTATATAGGAAGGAAATAGAATATTTTAATGTACATATTTGTATACTTATTTTATCTTATAATTACATTTATAAATTTTTATTTTATTTTTATAATAATCACCTTTACAAATCTCCCATTAACTTCTACTTTTTTATTTAAAATAAACATGAAAAAGAAGTTAGACATGAATTACTTATTTCTCCTATTATTATTATTATTATTATTATTATTATTATTATTATTATTATTATTATTATTATTATTATTATTATTATTATAATAATAACAATCGGTTTCCTATTAAAAAGTTAAAATACAAGATATTTCCTTAGCTTGAAAAGTTAAAAATTGCACTTCTTTTTAGGTCTAAACTTTTACTTATAATTGCTTTTAAAAACTATTGACTTGAAGGTTGGAATGCCAGGAACCTCGTTCAGGACATTGGGACCAGCCACCAGATAGGGTTTTGAAGTTTTTGGGCAATGATCGTATTGCTTTAGGCTAGTTTGTTTTAGTTTTTATTTTATTTTTTTCTGTTTCCACTTACCAAAATAAAAGTTCCATTAATAATGGCACTTTGCATAAAGAATTTATTTCCGTATCAAAGTACAAAGAGGAATGACAGCGGCACCGATCAAGTTTCTTTTCTCATCTAATATCAATAAGAGAGAATTATTAAATAAAAAATAAAATCTATTAAATTTATAATTTTTAATAATTTTTAAATAATTATAAAGAGATTCTTAGAAAACAAATGTCTGATGAGAGAATATTGTTAGTACTTCTCAAGTATAAATGCGATGTGTTTGGATTCTTTTGCTTATAAGTATGTTTAGGTTTATTTTAATTTATTTATAATCGTTCTATCTGTCTTCTTTTGAAGTTTTTTTTGTAAAATATGATATATGTAATAAATTATTTAAAATTTTAATAAAATAATTATGGACTTTCTATTTCGTCTTTTTTATTTCTATTTCACAATAAATAATATATATATATATATATATATATTAAGTTAATTAAAGACTAGATGAAAAAATATGAATATAATTGATAAAAATAATAATATTACTTTAAATTTTAAAAATGACAAATAAATAAAAATAATTTTAAAAAAAATCAACAATTAAAAAATTGAGGAAACTTGTTAATTTCTTGAGTAATAATACATAAATTATTGTTTATTTTAAACATTCTACTAACATTTTTATTCCTTTTCTATTTCTCTTTTTTTTATTACATCATAAATTTTATCATATTTATATTTTTAATTTTTTTACTCTCTTTCTGGATGGATGTTAAATAAGTTAATGGGTGTTAATAATATATAGAAATTAAAGTGTTTTGTAGTTATTATATCGTGAAGAATTGTGTGAAGAAACTGCGACTGTTACTGCAGCTTACGTCGCTAAAATCTCACTTGTTATAAACCAATCAAATTTTCTCATGTCACTATGTAAAATTAGAGGTTGAATCTTGAAAAATGAAAATATCCTTTTTATCAACTAATTAATTTTTTTTTAAAAAAAAATAATGAAAATGAAACCTGTCCAAAAGTAGCGTGTGGTAGCCTAGCCTTAACGGCTTCTTGGAGTTCCCCTCCCAACGGTGCCGCGCCGGTGACCACAGCGCGAATAGACGACAGGTCGTACCGATGAGTCTCTCCGCTCTTAACCAGCGCCAAAACGATGGGCGGCACAAACGACGCAACCGTCACCTTGTACTTCTCGATGAGCTCAAACAGAGTAGTGATCTCAAACTTTTGCACAATAAGTACAGCCGCACCAGATCGAATCCCGCAGAGCAAAATAGAATTGAGGGCATAAATATGAAACATAGGAAGCACACAGAGTAACACATCCTCGCTGTGCGTGTACTGGTGCGGGTTTTCGCCGTCAACTAACTGCGCTATCGTGGTAACCAAGTTTTCATGCGATAACATAACCCCCTTGGGAAGCCCAGACGTGCCAGAAGAAAACGGAAGCGCAACGAGGTCGTCAGGGTTAATCTTAACGGCAGGGGCTTCCGTTTCATCGGCGTTAGTGAGCGTCGAGAAATGCAAAACGCCATCGTTTTCAGAGGAATAATCATCATCAATGCACATCACCATGACATCGCTGTCGTCCGCGAAACTCTTGATTTTCTCAACGTACGCGGATTGCGTTATGACCAGCCTGGTTTTCGTGGCCGTCGCTTGCTTTGCGAGCTCCGCCGGAGTGTAAAAGGGGTTGGCGGTGGTGACGACGGCGCCGCAGTGAGTGGCGCCGAGGAAGGCGAGGGCGAACTGCGGGCAGTTGCGAAGGACGAGCATGATGACGTCACCCTGGCGGATGCCGATTTTGTGGAGGCCGGCGGAGATGCGGCGAGCTGAGAGATCGACGTCGGCGTAGGTGAGGGTCTCGCTGGTGTCGCCGTCGATGAGGCATGGACGGTCATGGAACTGTGACAACTTTTCGAAGCAGTAAGAGTACAATGGGAGGTGTGTGGGAATGGGAATATCGGGGAGTGGGGAGCGGAAGATGAATTCTTGTTGGGAAAGTTCCATTTTTTGTTGGTGTAGGAGAATTTGTGAGTTTGCTTGAAGGTGGTGCCAGCATTTATGCATATATATGGCTGGTGTTTGTAAGGCCTGTGGTTACATCATGAGTTGGTGAGACAGGGACTGCCTGACATGTTTGAATGGAAGTGTTTATCGTTGGGATGATTTTATTTTTATTTTCCATGGATCAAATATTGTTCTAGTTTAATTTGAAAGATTATAGATGTTTCCTAATACTAATATCATGTTTGAATTTTATTTGTTTTTTTAATTATGACTTCAGTTGAACATTTGTTATTCCTGTGTCTCAAATTAATTATCATTATTTATAAATTTTATTGTTATTGTTTAGTGTTAGTATTATAAAAGAATATGAATAAAATATAATTAATATTACGATTAAAAACTAAAATCATGCTTTGTTCGGTTGTTCCTATGTTTCTTAATATAAGTCGTTTAAGGTTAATGTGTGGTAACTCATTAATTTCTTTGATTTTCAAGGAATCTCCAAATCGCTTTCCTTTTACACCACTCATTGTAGCTGCTCATTCCAGTGCATGAATTCCTCCAATTGCTTTAAAATCTTCTTATAGTTTCTCTCTCGTGAAATAAACTCATTGTTTTGGAAATAGATGAAAGAAATATATGCTGAATTTTTCTCGACGTATCCATTTTCTAATTTTTGGCCAAAAGGAGATCAATTCACCCTTAAATTTTTCCATTATTTATTATCTAATTTTATAAAAATGTATAAAATAATTAATAGTGATAAGACTATAATTGAAAAAAAAATAATTAATGATATCTTGAATTCTGGAAACCACAAATAAATAAAAATAATTTTCTTAAAAAAATATGACAATTAAAAAAAAAGAGGAAAGAGTAATTATTTTAGAATATCTTTTCTTACGCAACGTTTATAATGAAAACGAGGAAATATATAAATTGTATCCGACGTTTATTAGGTAGAGGATTTGTTTACCTGTATTCTCTCTTTTTAATTAGAATGTGGATGTTAGCTAGTCATGAATAACTTAAAATGCATTTATGATACAATTTATTAATGTATTTTTCAAGAAAAATAAGTAGGTGTAAATTAATAAATATTTGTGAAATTTGCTCATATAAATACTCACTTTTTCAAAAGGACTATTTTAATATGTTATAATTTTGAATATCTTTAAATTAATATACCTAATACTCAAAAATAAAAATTTCTCTAATTCACAATTTTCTAATTTATTTCTTTACATTCAAACAATTACACCGTACAGATCAACAAATCTCATAATCATAAGAGAGCAAAACTTTGATAGTTGTGATGTACTTTTTTGTTCTGAAATAAGGAAACTTTTTGAACAATTTTTTTTTACGTTATTACTCCCTCAAGTCTAAAATATAAAAAAAAATGTAATTTTTTTCTTAAAAAGAAAATTTCAACCAAAATTATTTAATGTTATTATCTTTAAAATGTCATCCATTTAATTGAAGTTTTAATTTTCATGATTTTTTTATTTTTAATACAAAGTTTCAATAAAAAGTAAATTAGGAAAAAAAATAATTTTTATTTGATATCGATGTAATTAAATTTCTTAATTAGTATGAATAAATTTTTTCTTCAATTTAAGATATAAAAAAGTACTATTTTATTTGATATTTATTTAATTAATAATAGTGAGATATTTATTTGCATAAAAATGTATATTTTATTGTCAAAAGATAAGTAGCCATTAATTTATATAAAAAAAACAATTAATTTAAATAAATATAATAGATGGAGAATTTTTTACCAATTAATTAGTACATGACTAAGAGTAATTATAATGAGATGTAATTTTCTAAAATTATTATTATTATTTCTCCAATTTTAATTTAATATACACAAGTAAAAATAAAGACTTTAATGTATAAAAATATTGTAAAGATACATTATTATTTTAATTAAAAATACTCAATTACTCATTTATTTGTTATGTCTTTGAAATATATAGTATAAATTAAGATTTTTACGAAGGTAGATTAACATAATTTATATTATTATCAAATATACCATTAATTTCTGTATGTTTTGAAACTAAAAAAGTTAGATATAATATTTTTTTAAAATCCAAGAATAGACTAGAGTTAGAGATATTGTTACAACTTGTTCACGTTGGAGAATGCTAGGAAGAGAGCACTCGACACTCTAGTTCAAAGTTAACATCAATCATCAATGTCTTTCCCTAACTCTACTTATATAATCACGAACTTGTGATAAATCATGCAACTCTCCTTTATTTATACATGATATCCTCTAACAAGGTCCTCCACATGTAGCGATCTCATTGGTTCCTTTATGTGCCACTGTGTGGATTGAGTCTTGTCCCCCTCATATCCGGTACATGGTGTGTAGTTGTGTGTGTCTAACATGTTAGGTCTCAATGATCCTCCAATTTTGACTTTGGAGTACTACTTTGTATACTACATTATCATTGTTTCCCCTTTCTGGTCATGAGACTAGTCGGGCGCCATTTTGACTGCCCGGTGTCATTGAGTTTGTCTCAGATGATGTGTAGTCCCACAAGTATTGAATCTATAGCCCCGATGCACAAGGGCAAGTTGTCTTTTTACGAGAGTCGTATGTTCTCGAGACATCCGTCCTAGACGGTGTACAACCCCTCAAGCATTAAGTTTTGTGGCGTAAATGCTTCGGGCTAAGTAGGTTAATCATCTTAATGATGTTTTTAGTTTTGGGATATCCATTTCGGACGATATAAAACCCTTCAAGCATTGAACCTTGTGACGTAAATGCTTAAGATTAAGTCGATCAATCTTCTTGACGAGGTTTTTAGTCTCGGGATATCCATTTCGGATGATATACAACCCTTCAAACATTGAACCTTCTGGCGTAAATGCTTAAGACTAAACCAATCAATCTTCTTGACGAGGTTTGTAGTCCTAGAATATCCATCCTGGACGATATACAACCCCTCAAACATTGAGTCTTATGACATAAATACTTAAAACTAACTCGATCACTCTTCTTGATGAGATTTGTAGTCCTAGGATATCCATCTTGGAATGTATACACAACTAAAATTTATATGATCATTAATATTTTTTTATATTTACTTTATATACTTATCCATTTCTCTTATTTTTCTCTTCACATCATATCTTACTTTGATATATATATATATATATATATATATATATATATAATTCTTAGAATTGAAGTATATAAACCAAAATAACAAAGATAATTAAAGATTAAAATAGGAATAAAAAATTCAACAGGTGATATAATAATATTATCATTTTAATATTTTATAAATACATTTATCAAATAGAATGATATTTAAATATTAACTATAAATGATTTGGTCAATTATGTATAGATAAACATGTATTTATAAACATGATATATTAATTTGTGATGTTATCGTAATAAAAAAAAATATAAAAAAATATTATATACATTACAAAATATAGGAAACTAAAATTAATAAGTAAATTAATTTGCATATAATAAAATATAATAACATAATAAAAATACCAACATATACACGCTCTTGTTGCATCTGTCGTTAGTATACACGCTAACTGTTACAGTCAGTCCCAATTGTCGTTTCCAAATCCACCTACCACCATCGTACATTTCAATCTTATATTCACACTGGCGTCACTTCTTTCGTCACATTTATTTTTTTATTGAAGCTGGGCTAGCATTATCCGTAGCTCTAGCATGGGCTTACAACTTTAAACATGGGCCATACCTATCATGCAAGCCCAATGAATATAGACGACATGTAATTATTAACTAATGCATTATCAATGACCATGAAAAAGCATGAAATATTTTTCAGAAAAAACAAATATTTATGAAATTAAAATAAGGTTTATCTCCGTACTGTGTATCATATATTCATGTTCAAACACGGCCTCTCGTTATATTTTGTAAACATTATATACTTGTAAAATTTAAAATATTATATATTTGACAAAAATAATAAACTTTAATATTTTTTTATATACACAAAATTATTTTCCTTCTATTTAAAAAGTATTCTAATTTAATTAATGAAAATAAGCTATCCAAACCATGAAACCATAAAACTAATTCTCAATACGTAAATATTACTAAAGTGAATTTTACATCTTCTAATATAATAATTTCCAAAATTATTAATATTTTTTGCTTTGCTCATGATCCACTGAAATTGAGTGAGAATGTGGGATGTAATATAAAAAAGGGTCCATATCAAACTCTTAAAAATGAGCCCTTTTATATTTTTTTTAATGTGTTATATTTTTTCATCACAGGTTCCTGTTTCTAACTTCTTGATATGTAAAATTATTAAATATATCCTTGTATTCCATTCTTTATAACAAAAAAAAGGTAGTTAATTATTTATAACATTTTTTTCCAATTAATAATAAAAGTAACTCTTCATTTTTTTTGGACGTGAAAATTTTATTTCCAGATTTTATATGAAAGTTAGTTAGAGACCTAAATCAGGATTTAGTCACTCCTGGTGAAATTGATATGAAGTTGCCGTAAATATCTAGTCTAAATCATAATTGATATGAAGTTATTGTAAATATCTTTTTAAGAAAATAAGTTATTGTAAATATCTAAGACTAAATTGAAACTAACCGTTATGTATATAGCAAAATGTAGACAATTTTATCATCGAACGCATTGATTAAATTGATTAAATACTAATGTTGAAAGCCAACCAAAATAATTACCTGCTTTGAGATGTATTGCTTTATTTCATCCTCAGAATGAATCTTAAAACCATTTGATCGTACAACAAATGCGACTGGAACCTCTCCTGCAACTTCATCCTTCATGCTGAAATCAACGTGATCATTAGAATCTATGTTTGAAGAGAAAATAAATAAACAAGAGAGGATCAAAAATACATTTAATTAATGCTAATTAACTATATATAGAACTTACGATACAACGGCAGCATCAGAAATGTTAGGATGAGCAATTAGCATGGCTTCGAGCTCAGCAAGAGCCACTTGAAATCCTTTGTATTTAGTTAGCTCCTTTAACCGATCAACGATGAAGAGCTCATGATTATCATCTATGTATCCAATATCAGTGTGTGTAACCAGCCTCCTTTATCTATAGTTCTTTATGTGGCCTCGATCTTGGTCATTTAGTAACCTAACCAAACATGTCTTAACTAAGTATCACTTATGCATTTGATATAGAATTAACTTGTTATATGTGTGTGTATATATATGGTGACAAAGCCACCTTGGAGCCAGCAAGTGCCACAATATTATCTTACTACTTCAAACATTACATTTTACGACGGCCAATTTAAGTCAGTTGTCTATAAACTGTCTTAGAAGTGTGGGTGGTAGCATTTTTGAAATTAAAAGGAACATTTCAAAGACGGTTCACATCAAAATCAGCTTAGATGGTAAGGGATGAGGACAGTTATCATTTAACCGTCTTTGTTTTTGTGTTTTCAAAGACGAGTTGGCTGTAACCTTGTTAAAAATGTTAAAAAGAAATTCGAAACGGCACCGTTCTGCACTCGTCTCCACTTAGGTCCCCACGAAATTGCTAAACCCTATTTTGCTTTCCTTCTCTCTCTCTCATGCCCTAAACCCCTGAAGGTGTTCTCCCCTCCCACATTTTGCTTTCGTTCTCTCTCTGGTGCCCTAAACTCCTCCCCTGAAGCACCTCAGCTCCGCCTCGCTTCGACCTGGTGTGCCGCCATCTTCAATACGATTATTGAGGTATCATCTTCAATACGACCTGCTGTTTTCCTTCATTTTTTATGGTTTGAACCTTTTTGGTGGCTGAGGCCTTGCCACTAACAATTTTTTTACAACATTGCATTTGGCTTTTGGAACTTCATACATGAAACTTTCTTCCTGATGCCTTTTCTCTGCATGCATCATATATATGCCTTAACTTGAGAGCAAAGACACAAAATAGAGGAAAAATAAAAATTTGAATGGAAGGGAGCAGGGGTGCTCAATTGATGCAATGTTCTATGAACATGTTGTTTATGTGCAAGTGTTGGATAAGCTAATAGTGCACATCTAATGAAGCATGAAATGTAAATTGTTAGTTATATGGACGATTGTAGCTTTGAGTCACAAGAATCACATAATAGAGAATGTTTTGGCTTTTATATTGTTAGTCAGGGGGGATTGTTAGCTATGAAATATAAATTGACTTCTATGGACGATTGTAGCTTTGAGTTTGAAATTTTTGCATGTTATCTTACTTTTACTAATAAGTTTAGACATTTTTCAAGAGCCTTTTGATTTTTCTTTTTTCTTTATCTTTGATTGAAGTTCTTCAGGGGCTTTGCCAAAGCATGTGTTTAGTGTTTTACTTGGTTCTAATGATGCCGCTAGCACAAAACTTTCCTAGAAATGTCCTATATACCTTAAACTAGTAGTGATGTAGCTTATTTGGTGAGATGTAGAGTGTGGATAATGTTCCAATCATAGCATTGAATAGTCCATTATGCTCAATCTAAACATAATTCAAATATTTGATGTATAGTTTAATTTAATAAGCAGCTCAAAAGGAGTTATGTCTACGCTAGTATTGGTAGTTAAGGTTCAGGTGCTCAACTATTAGCATGTCTCAACTCTCAATTATTAAAAGCAGCCGTAATAGTTCATTATAACTATGAGGATCAGGATTTTTCCTAACCATTTATATAATCACTAGTTACCATTGTGATTCTTGTGCTTATAAACTAATACATTTCAACACGATGATAAACTTTGTAGCAAAGGATTTTTGGGCTGCGCAGAAGAAAGTGGCAGAGTTGATGAATGGAAGGATCCTTGTTGGTCATGCCTTGTCCAATGATTTTAAGGTCTGCATTTGAGTGGTTGTTTTCTTTCATTTTCTTGATCTGCGTGTATATTTTTCTTATCAGCCTCTGGTGTTTAAAACTAAGAATTAGACTGTACTTTTGCAGGCATTATTATTAAGTCAACCCATAAAGGATATACGGGATAACTCCGAGTACCAAGCATTTCTAAAGTGCTATCACCTTACTGCTTCTTATACGTATTTGTCTTTAATTTTACATTCCAAATGTTCCTGTAATTCGTTCTAATAAATTTGCCTTTGGGTTTAAGCAGGTCAAGTAGTAGAATAGCACTGCGGCATCTTGCTACCAAACATCTTGGTGTCAACATCCAAACAGGAGAGCACTGTCCTGTTAGTCTATCTACCTTTTTGGTCTCCTTCTTTTTCTTTTATTTTATCACTTGACTAATAAAACTATTAGTGTGTTAGGTAAATGGAAATTGTCTTTGTAGTCTAAAAAATTATGGTTAGGTGCTGATGACATGAACCTAGTCTAGAAGGTTGTCTAACCATTAAATATGAAAGTACTACTGTAAAATGCTCATGTTACTTTTAGAATTGCATACAACTGAATAACACAATTTATTTTTATATTTCTGTAAAAGGAGTTAATCAATTAAGTTGATTTAACTTTTCTGATTTTCCTCTGTGTGCATTTTTATTTATAGTTTAGTGAATTCATTGAGTGGAGTGATAAAAAGCTTCACATGTTGGTTGCTAATCATGTAATCAATCAAGCCTTGTGTGCTTAGATGATAACTTCAGTATCCTAATTTTAAAATAAGTTCTGTGGTAGTTGAAAATAATCTATGACACATTGGTAACTCCTCATGGATTTTTTTTACCTTCACATGTAGATTGGTAAAACCTGGGGGAGTATTAGTTCACAGTACATGCTCCATAGATCTTGAAGAGAATGATGACAGTGTAGCAGCATTTCTTGTAAGACATCTGGTAAGCATTATCACTGTTGACTAATCGTATTAAAATATTCTAATTTTTGGTTTCAAATATACTTGTCCTTTCTAAATACTTGAAGTTACCTTTAGTTGAATATGTATTAGTCAAGCTATATATTGTGTATCTGCTTTGTTCATGTAGGTGTGTGCATGTGACCATGGGTATAGGAAATACAACCAAATAGTTTATTGGCTTGCAAATCTTCCCTCATATTTATAACATTAGACCTCATGTATTGAAGTTTCCTCCTCCAAGATATGGTAGAATCCAAGGAGATTTATCTCATGTGTGTTTCTTTAGGAGTATTTTAGCTGTTTAAGGGCCCTATACACATGGTGAACCACATGTTACAACCCAACTAACAATGAGTTAGGTGGGCCTAGTGTTTGTTTTGGCTTGAATGTGTGCATTCTTTGGCATTCTGTCAGCTTAAACAGTTTTGGTTTTCAGTGGAAAGTTTTTTTAGTCGGAACTCAATTTTGGTGTTTTGTTATGTCTTTTCTTTTTTGTCGTAGCTCTCAACTTACTCTCCAAACTGCATTTTTTCAGCTCAATGTTCCTCGTTTAATTTGTATTTATATTTTATAGTCTTTGCTTGCTATGTGCATTGTGCCTTCATTTTCTCCAGATTTAATTTGTATTCATATTTTATAAATGTTCATGCCCATGAACAAACTTATGTCTCGTTTCATTCCTTAAGCATTAGATTTTTGAGAAAGTTGTTTTCCAAAAGCAAGTTTCCTGTCAATTGTCCACCACTTCGTAGGATTTATTTTTTTATTTTTGTTTCAGGAAATAGTTTCAATATACCCTGTTCTTTCACCACCAAATCTTACTCCTGCACAATCGAATCGAGTATGCAATGCTCTTGCTCTTCTTCAGGTCAGATGACTTGTTGTGTTCAGTATTTTACTGTGACATTTATTTTATTTGTTAGTGAATTGCTTCATTATATGACTGCCATATTCTAGATCACCAAACTATGCTATTTGGACTTTTAAATTGTTTTTAACAAATTATTTATAAAAATGTCTAGGAGGTTCAATCGTTGGGGCGTCCTAGACTAGATAGGATTAGCAATGAATGCATTAGAGCTATAATGGGGATAACATCTATTGTAGAAAAAATGCAGAATCTTGCCTTAGGTAGTTTGCGCATGTGTGAAGATTTGTAAAACCCTTATTAAGAAGAGTAGATCAGACGGAGGATAACCCTATCACTAGAGGTAGAGGAAAATTATAAGTAAAACCATTTAAAAAGGTTTAGAAGTAAATGGTTTACTAAAGACATGAAATTTGTAATTATCGAGTGGTAGATTTTTTTAAAATAATTATATATACTTATATAATTAATTAGGATTAAAAAAAATTGACACTACATAAAAATAAAATTTTGCATTATTTAAAATTTGACACTACCTAAAAATAAAAGTTTGCTCAGCCACTGTATATATATAATCAACATCAACAACACTTTTAACCCAAGTTAATTGAGGTCGATGGTAGATAAACTCAATGATAAATCGAAATAAAACAAAGAAAGAGAAAGGCGAGGGGAAGAAAAAAGTAAAAATAAAACAGAAGACTGAAAAAATAAGTTAAAATAAAAGAGGGTAAAAGGAATAATTAAAAAAAAGAGAATAACAGGAACATAAAACTACTAATGTGTTTAATCCTCTACCAAGCTTATAGCTTTTCTCCACTCAGTCCTAAGGCATACCGTTCATCAATCTATATCTCACTCCATTAGGTCTTGTTTAACTACATTTTTCCATGTAAGTTACGGTCAATTTCTACCTCTTTGTGTCGAGCTCTTAGTAACAAACTCTTGTTCTTATGGAAGCATCCAGTGGTTGTCTCATAACATGAGCAAACCACCACCTCAATCTATGCTCCTCATATTTTCACATACGGTACCACTAATATCTTTCGTCAATGACAAATATGTTTTTCTTTTCTTTTTTATTTTTTGGTTCATTTTTTTTTTCAAATTCACGATAAATTTTTCTCTCAATTTATAATACTTCTAATTATAATAAAAAATATTGTCAATGGTATGCATCTTATAATTTAAATGTTTGGAACATATATGAATATGAACATTAAAATAGTAATTATTGTGTTCTTTATAGCTTATAGCGAATATTTGAAAAAAGAAATACGAAAGCTACTGATTTAAAAAGTTTGGCGGCGTTTATGTTGAAAATCACTTTTTTTTTTTTTTAGTATCCTTTTCTTCCTATTTTATAGAGAAGACTGAAGATAAGGGTTTGACTCTTTTTTTAATGTTTCCTTTCCCTTTTTCACTAACCAAGAGAAGGCTGGATGATAAATTGTGTCTTTCCTTTCTCTCCCACACACTATCATACCAAATAAAGTAATAGTTCCAAGTAACTCGATCAATATATATGGCTAACCTACCTACCAGCGATGAAGGCAACTTTTTAGTGTTTCGTGGGTTATTAAATAAATCAATTATAGATGAAATAATAGTTTAACATTAACAGGTAATAAGACAATAGATCATGGGAAACATGTGAGAAAGACTTTCATCAATAGTTTGACATTAGCGAGAAATTAGACAATCAAATACTACAACCACACACATGGTGTAGTAATTAACTAATAGCGTTATGAAAACAGAAAATATCATATAAAATTTCAAAATTTGTCCTATACACCTATTTAATATTGTTGGTGATGGAAAGAGAAAAAAAAAAGTTTACCTTTCATGATCTGGTTGCCTCTTATGCTAACTTCACCAGCTTGATTCCTATGAAGCGAAGCGCCAGTATGAGGCTCAATAATTTTCATCTGCGCATTTCTGACGACGGTTCCGCATGCACCTGATTTAACCTGCATTGGCTCCTTCGCAAACGCTAAGCACATTGATAACACTGGTCCTGCCTCTGTCATCCCGTAACCCTACATGCATGTATCGTACAAATACAATCATGCACGTTAAGTCATTATTTATTTCTTCACCCGTCTCAATCTTTACATTCTTATGCTTCTTTCATTCTCTGTAATTGTCCTGCTGAGGTTACTTTGGTAATGCTGCTCCTCACGAATGCGGGAAGGACTTTACGAAAAATGCAACGAACGAATTTATTCATGTCTAGTGCTGTTCATACAATTATGAAATTATTCATTTTTCTCTTTTGGATTTATAGTTAAAATTAAAATAAAAAAAATAGTTGTGTCCAAAAGAGAGCTGGAGCTTGGATAGAGCATATCAAATTATGTGGCGTTTCTCTTGGAAATTATTCATTCGTACCGCGCTACCGCAATATTTTTTTACTAAGCACACCCTAGTGGTTTAGAGAAACTGCATTGCGTTGCTAAATTAGCTCAAATCTTAAAAAGCAACTGTTCCTATGTAGCACACCCTGTTGTGGACCCTTATGGCTAAAAAGTAAATAAGCACATGTTGCTGGTTCCTTTTAAAATTAAGAAACAAAATTTAATAAAATTTAATATTTTTTTAGATATAAAAATTAATATTTTTATGATAAAATATAAGGATGTGAATTTTTTTTGTGAGGTCCATTTAAGTGAGACCCATTTAAATTACTCTTATCTTAGGCTTTCATTTTCTAAAAAAAATATTCATGATTTTTTTAAAAGATAATAAATAAGAGTAATTTAATTTTTTTTTTGTTCTTCTAATTTTTATAAGTACGGTTTAGTCTTTTTAATTTTTTTTGCTGAATTCTCGCCACTCTAATTTTAAAATACACAATATCACATTGGATCCCTCATATGTTATCTAAATTACTTTAGAGATAAAAAAATTGTGCATTTCATTATTAAAGGAAAAAATAGATAAAAACGTTAGAATAACTAAAACTGAATTAAGAAAATTTAGAAGGAATAAAAACATGTTTTAGCCTAATGAAATCCTAACAAATACGTAGTACTTTTTAAAATACAAGTAAGTAAATTATTTACTACTCCCTCCTTCCTAAATTATAAGATTTTTATTAGAAATTTGTTTGTCACTTTTTATAGGATTATTTTTTAATTTCTAAATGCATTAAATTTTTTATATATTTTTACTTAATTATTTTATTTCCAAACATTAATATGAAAGAATTAAGT